>JAANSQ010000702.1:0-19917 GCA_036850885.1 Lepidocyrtinus dapeste | reverse complement strand
TGAAATATTGAAATAATGTTCCAATAAATAACTATTGACATTTTGTATCTTGTTTCTATTAATATTTCATGTATTTCGTTGTTTTTTTTTGTGAATTAGGGCGATCGTTTCAAAGGAACCTCATCAATAAAAATGTGACTTTGTAAAATTAGAAATAATTTAACCTTCACTAATTAGCCGGTATATTAACCTGGTGCACATGTGCGCTTGGAATTTACCCTTACCTACTTTTTCCAAATTGCCCTGCATATTTTCACCTTCCATTTTACCCTTGACACAGTAATAAGCCGTTATTAAGCCAACTTCCCACCGTATGCTTGGCCTGATAGTAAACTTTCTGTGATGAAAATAAGTTAAAGCTTCCAAGTCAACTCTTGTACCTCCAGGTGGATACTAATCTTCTTTCATTCATATTCATGTTCATAGAATAATCAATGAGTGCGTGGTACAGCGTTGTACACCAGTATTGGCAGGCATCATCACCTCTTGGCTCAAAGCCAGTGTGCCAGTGCCCATCATTCCAGAGAGAATCATAATTATGTGCTGTTTTTCTACAGAAATGAAAGTCTTCCTTGTTTCACTCAAAACTAGTACATACCGAAATAAATTCGGAAGTAGAACGTAGGAAAAGTCAGGTTGGAGGCTACATACGCAGCTCACAAGACACAGAGGCAAAAGAAAAATAGTTTTATGAATCCCTCACATCCGGCAATAACGATTTCTTTGTGATTTGATCTCACTCATTGCGACGGTAGCAAAAAGACAAAATCTCAAGCAATTGTCAGGATTTGCAAATTTGTTGGCCTGAATACCTGAGGTTTCTGAAGGGTTTTAACGATCCTTTATCTTTATTTTTTGAGGTCGACCTCGCTAATTTACGTAACTTACAGTTTCGAAATCGGTAATCCCTTCCGTTTTCTTTGAATCAAAACACATGGCACAAAAAGAAAAAACAAAATTGTAAATACGAGCTTAGCAGTTAAAACAGGCAAGCTCTCATCTCTGAAAGGAATCGTGAGCTACTCTGTAATGCCCTCCGAGCTTATCTTCACATCATCAATTCAATTTCAAGCAATAAAATCGGTTTCATGACATCATGAAAATCACGATAATGGTGATATGGACACATAAACCAAAGACGATACACACGCATGCCTGTGTAAACTAGTGCGTATGAAATTGCTAGTAAAAGTGGAGAGGATCACGAAAGAATATAAAATCTAAGCAAGGATGAAAGGGACGCATAAGTTGGAAACTCGTGAAATAGAATACTGTTGAGAGATACTCTTTGATAACAATTAATTGAATGTCGCTTCTATTGAATAAAACCTGCTTGAGCATCATCACGTCTACTTCATAGAAGACCCTCCAGAATCTCAGTTTCATATTACCATAACGTCCATTACCCTCTTTATCATCAACTGAAGGAGGTTTAACGCTAATGATATGTAAAATGCAATTGTATGAGACTCCAATTTTAGACCGGACAGTAATAGTATGAGATCATACTATTTGAGAAATTCTAGGTGATTAAAACAAGACAAAGCTTCTTAAGCCATGAACACTTTGATCTGAACGATTTCCCATTTCCTTTGGCTTTACACTCACATGTAGCGAAATACTTATTACTTACGAGGCTACTTCTATTTTCCTACAATTTTCTTTTCCGTGTTTAATCTTTATCTTAGTTGATTTGAATTGGAGTGGGCGGGCGAAACAAGAACACGAATTAATTTCTTTTCCGATGTGCACAACCGCGCATGAAATAAATTGAATGAACCAAAACATTTTCTCAGAGCATGCACCCTTCCCGACCACTATTTTCTTCAATCTGATCCAACCAACTTGTCAAAAAATTAACAAGACTCGGCAGCTTAACGATAAAATGTTTTAAGTAGAAACTATACAAAACTTTATAAATTCCATTCATCTTCATGCTCTTTTCAAACTCGAGGAAAACACTTTTGTGCGTGTTCACTCGTGGTGAATCAAAGAAGCATGTCTAATCACACAGTTCATGAGAGAAGCTACTAGAATTAGAGAATCGTGAATATTCATCGGCATGATAATTGATTTTAATGGGAGGCCTTTAGGTTATATTTACCCGATGATGACTAGTCTGATTTCGGAATACTTCAAGAAGGCAGGTAGGCTTCTAAAGATGAAAAACCTCGTAAAAATTCTGACAGGAAGTTATGCAACGTAAAAACATAGTTAAATTCCCTATCCCACAAATTATGATGAATGTGAAAGCCCACAAGGCACGTTTAACTGTAGTATTAAAATAATGTGCAGGGATTAAAAGGAGATTCACTTTTTATCGCGTGATTGTGGCGAACGATACTAGCACTTTGGTTTATTTTTAGGTTGGAAAACAAAATGAAATCAAATGTAGTGGAAAACACTTGGGTTGTCTTAATGCAGAAATGAAAGCAATAGGTACTGAAAATAGGTATTTTTATATGCATTGGCCATAGTTATTCGATCTGCTGCAGCCTGCATTTAGAAGGTGACGACCTAAACGATTCCATTGTTTGTTTTGAATGTCTGCATTGCTGTTGTTCCCCATTATAATAGGAAGTTTATGTGCATCTCTTCGGCTCCAGAAAGAAATAAAACCGAGTGGGTTGCTCATTCCAGGCCTGATTCATATTTTATCTAGATTTGATCTTGGAGGAGGATAAAAAGGAAAGTACTCCCTTAGGATGCATTCTTCTACCCTTTAAGTCAGCACCACCATTTATTTTCGTAGGAGACACTTTACTGCAGGCTGCTGCGATGATCCCACCAAGGTACCAACTACCAAACTTGATACGGATAAACACCACCAGTAGCTTTTTTGGTGGCAAGACAGACAATACTACAGAATGTGTTTTCATATCAGATGAAGACAAGAGGAAACATTTTCGTATCAAGTCACCCTGTGGCTACCTAATATGACCATTACAAACCGTTGAAGCCTTGCTGACCTATTTCAAAAAATGACTTTTTTGTATGCACTATAACGCGTGGTTTGTTTACTTTAGGTCAAATGAATCAATAAAAAATGCTAGTGATTATAACGTGCGCTGCACTTTTTATTACGCGGTCTAGAACCAGCGGCCAACACTATTATTACTATCATTATTGATCAGCGATTTGAGTTCTGAGTTTCATTTACCTATATTCCTAATGAAGTGTAGCTTTCAAATAATGAATATTCTTGCTAACCTCATTGTTCAAAGATAAGCAATCTAAAGTATACACTGGAACAATTGCCTACAGTAAAGCTAGTTCAAAACCGTTTATTTAAGTTTTTAACATCCAATCCTGATCCCGGTCAGTGGAAGAAAACTCGGTTTGAATGAGCTGCTCAAGCACTTTCCCATCGCAGGATATTTAAGCACCGAATAAAAATGCTTTAAAAATAGTTATGTTCAATGGTCCATGTTCAGTAAGGAAGATTACCAAATGCTACGTTGGTGGTCGGAAATGCAATGAAGGGGATACGTATGAATGATGACTTGCGGAATTTCGGCCAGCATAATGGGGTGAGCAATCCAAGGACTGCATTATTGCTTCCAAATGCTTCTCCTTAAATATACAGAATCGATCCTTTTTGAGAAAATATCTTAATTTGAAATGCTTTCAGCTAATAAAACTTTCTGTTTGAATTGGAACAACACAACTGGCATGATTTAAAGCATTGGCAAGCATATCGCATTTCTAATCTTAATTTTCATACCAATGATGATCCTGTAGCCTGATTTGAAAGGAAATTTTGCTTGCTTCAATTCGACTTCCTGTGTCCCTCCTCTTTTAGTTTTTTAAACATGTATGGTTTGTGGCATAATCCGGGTGGCTAATAATCAATGGATGTATACTCTTAAGCCAAAATAGTTCTGGTGCCAAGTGCCAACATTAGCCTTTTTAAACAAAATCGTACATTTTCTTAAACAAGGAGACACATATGCTACGTTGTAACTTCGCAGTCCAGTCATAGCCCATTTATGTAAAAGAGAAAGTTTTTGTTCTTGTCGACTAGAGAATTTCTTAAAAACTTTTTGCAAACTTGTTACCTCATGAATGACTCATTTCTTTGCATTTACGAGTGCCAGTGGGATATTTTTCTAAATTGTGCAGAGTATGTGACGTTTGCTCTATTTTTTCAAACTTTCGGAGGTACAATATTTTGATTACTGCAGTAGTTAGCAGGTACTTTGCGCAGAGTGCCTATTTGTTTTGCTTACAGTATTGAAGAAAATTAATTAGTTGTCGTTGCATAGTCTGGAAATACTTTTGCTGGAGAAAGATAAAAAAGTTTTTAAATAAAGCTTCTTAGATACTCCGATTAGTCGGCCATGATTCAACTAAAGCCCTTCGTGTTACTTTTATACTTAGTAGGGTATTCTTGCCCTGTTTTCAGTAAATAAATTCTAGCTGCTTCAATTATCCATCTTACTTTAGTTTTGGGAGTGTATCAATGCTGAGGAAAAGAGCCAAACCAGAAGTTCTCAGAATTTGCTTTGTGTCACATTTGCTTGTAGTAAATACGCTAGAAAAAAACTCGCCTGTCATTCTGATTTTCACTTTTGGAGACCGAAAAATTGCATATGGCAATGTTACATAGAGTCCTACACTTGTCGCCAATTTATATCTGTCGCGTTGTTTCTCTTTCCTAGGCATGTGCTACTTTCCCCATTAGTTACACAGAATGGCCGTACATTGCATTTCATTGCTTTTTTTATAGGAATGAAGGGTTAAACAAGTGTGTCAGTGCATTTGTATCGGATGGGAAGAATTAAACTGGGAAATGTCAGGGAAACTTGGTACAAAAAATGGCCAGGATTAAAGCAAAGAGTGCACTGAGGATTTGGTAGCATTACACAGCTTGGAGAAGATGCTAAGATGCATCACAGTTGTCTCAAGGCAGGACAACTTGTTCTATTTCGTGCAGCAAATTTTAATTCAATAAACCCTACGCTTTCTTTTAAGAAATTAACTTTCCTATCAAATCAGAAAACAGTTTCCAAGTTTCTCTCAATTTTCATGTTTTTTTGTGAATAAAAACTTTGAACTGCCAAACTAAAGTTTCATTAAATAAGATGACATTCAAAATTCTGGTGCCAAACGCGACGTCCACTTCTACGTTTTGATTTGTTTGCAAGGAAGGGAAACTACCAATGTAAAAAATAGACTGTCAATAACTAGTATTTTATTTTTAATTGCTTGTTGTTCAAGATATTTTGATACAAAGCTGTGAATAGACTTTTCCTGGTTTTTGACTACTAACCCGTACTTGTCAGCTCCATAGATTCAACCAGTTTCAAAAACTTCTTTCAAAATGCAAACGGACGGAGATGCATCAAGTTTTTTGTTTCGTTCCTTCCTTTTTTGGCTCGTAAAAGCATTTCCTACAAACTTCTTTTGTCTTTCCTTCATCCCATCATCAGTCCGATCCTATACACAACACAACCCTGACATTTGGAACATACATTCGGCTGTTGATGTGAATAAGATGAATCTAAAAATTCAACTGGAGCAAGTGTATGCTTCAGTAAGGACTCTACATATCATCCTACTTCATTTAAAAAGCATCTTCCAATTATTATCATCAATCAATCCAGCCTTTAAAATTACTTTTTGCTCGTCTCCAGAAGCTTTTCTAGTACTTAACGTTTAAGCGTTTATCTTCAAGCTAGTGCTGCTTCTGTCAAAATCTGTTCTGAGATGCGCATTCTAGGAGAATACATTCTTCATTGCTCTTTTCCGTTATGCTCCAGAAGATTGTTTGATCCGTCTGACAGACAGTCGAACCGATCCACTGCTCCCATTCTATACTCTTCCGTCAAAGTTGCCTCCTTTCTTGTACATTTTTATTTCCATTATACCCTCCAAACTATGCATGTTCCTGTTATAAAAAAAACTTTATCTCTGAACGTCATGTTTCAATTACTCCGGATGGCGTACCATAAGTATGCGCACATGCCGATACTGCTGAGCAGAAACCAGTAGAATTTAAAGCAAGTTACTTCCTTCTGCTCATAAATGCATCTTATTCGTACGTAGGAAATAAAAAAATAAGAAACTTGCTCAGAATAAGTGCTTCCAGATACCATGTCTGGATGAGAGATTCGCAAGCACCGTAGAAAAAACTTTTGCCAGGTTCAAATTATGTTGTCCCCATTATGTCGCTATAATAATAGCCGATTTGTAAAAAACACAAATGCAAACTCTTCTTTACATTTTAGCTTGAATATGGCCGTTCTCATGACATTTATAACGTTGTGCTCCAAATCCCATGGATAAAGCGAGCTTTCACTTTTCATGCCACAATTACCGCAATGACCAAGATCAAAGCAGTCACCCATCAAAGTAATAAATTCTGAATGATAAATTAAAACGAGAATGGAATTGTAAAGGAGCATGCAACGCAATGATAATTAAACTTGATGGGTTAATTAATTGATTAGATTTTCTACATTTGAATATCATTAGAGCAAGAAATGCGGAGGAGGTTGGGTTATTAATTGCATAAATGCACAGTTTAGACAACATATAGGTATTTTATTTGGCACACAATCCCATTTAATTTTTTCAAAATTGCATTACTAGAATTGCCTTCCACACTAAAATGTTCTGTTATTTTTTTCATTTGCTAAAGCCGATAACTTTCTATAATGAAGTTTCTTCCTCAGCTCCACATTTTCGTGAATTGTTCAAGGTGACTTTTTCCACGTATGGGCAAAATTCCTAATTGAATTTACACGAGTAATTTGATCCACCGCATGCACTAAATCACCATTTCTAAAACGAATTCTGTATTTCTACAATCTAAAAAAATCCAAAGAGAAGCTCAATGGTTTAAAGTTCTGTTGATACTTAAATTCTTAAGGTAGGCATACACATTCGACTTTCATTTCAATCAAGTTGAAAGCTTTAGCACTCTTAAGCACAGTGGCAATTTCACGTAAAGCTTACAAAAATATGTCTGCCAGCTGAAATGAATAATGTTTAGTTTTATGGCTATAATGAATATTCTCTTACGGTAACTGCACATCCACCACTGCATTTACATTTGTGACTATGTATAATATGATTATTATCATTGCAGTTGCAACAATATTATTGAGTTGGGTAATATTGAGCTTACATTTAAATTGGCCATAAGGCATAAGTAAAACTAGGGAGTGAATACTGTTTTAACATGGTCGTAAACGCGTGGATAAAATTAACGAGATGACTGAGATGAGTTGCTAAAAATAAAAGCAGAGAAAGGGTTCATGCTTCCGTTGACTTTGTCTTCTTTCATAAGAGCTCCACTTTACTATGTGTTTTCTACACAATATCGCGCGATTGGTGTTTTGTGCATGAAGATCAACACTTTTTATGCTACCGCGTAGACAAAGTCATACCGTCTGCTTTTTTTCTCCTAGAATCCGTGCTGACTTTATGCTTTATCCTTGCTTACTCAATCGCGACGCTTCTTTTAAAGAAGAAATTCCAGATCCGGTAACGCAAGAGTAAGCAAATGGTGAACACGGGGAATCCTTTTCAAAATGTAAAATCGTTTACCAACAAATGAATAGGTAAATAACCCGCGTTGCGTTTCCATCTGCATGCAAATCATAGAGCAAAAAGGAGCGGTATGAGTTTCTTAGATTATAACGCAATCTTCATAATAAAACGTGCATCCCATCCTAAATAAAGAGTACAGTACACTACTGAGCAATTCCATATTGTCTTTTCTTCATGAGCTTATGTTCTCCGCTTTTATTGCATGTAATTAAGAAAAAAGTTTCCTCCAAGTTCTCGACCTCTCTTTATTAATGCGAATGCATTGCACTATCTCTTGCATCTGATGAATATTTTCAGCAGAAAAAAAGGTGGAGACCGGATGAAAGAACGTTTGCTCATGAACATGGCACCATTCCAGATGAATATAGCGAGATAACGTTATGCACATAAAACTAGGAGCCGAATACACTTATGTCGGTTTGAGAAATGCTTTCTCTTTTAGAATCTCTCATATGAGCCATCTTTTTATTCTTTATACTATGAAAGATAATATCAAGCGAATGATCTTTACACGAGATTATCCATAATGATTGCGTATGAATTTTTACAACTCTAGCATTTGCAAACACAAAGCAAGTTTAGCATTCCTTGGGTAAGTGGAATACAATGAGAATGAAAGAAGCCGTTATGGAAAGTATATTCTATAGTGCTACAGGCATACAGACATACATTGTTTGATAGTCTAAAAACAAAATGTAGTCTGTCAAGATGGTATTTTATAAAGTAATGCATGTTCATTCGACAGTAATACACGCTCTAACCCGTTCACTTCCATTAATTTTATTGCCCATTATGAATGAGTCAGCAAGTATAAGCAGTAGTGGTACGTGCAAGGATACAAATGATTTTACACCGAGTGAAATGAGGAAAAGAGAAAAGGAGCTACCACACATTGTCTCCATATTTCATTTGACCTTCTATATCATGTCTCCATAGCTTTCCAAAAACAAATGCGCGGATGTGCAAAATGAAACTGGAAAGAGGATGATAGGGTAGGCAAAAAAAACAGCAATTAATTCTTCAAGGCAACGGACAATTTATCATGGACATTCCAAAGGACGACCCATTTCCACGTTTGAACTTTCTTCGTAAATAAGTTGTAAAAGTACGAGAGAGTTTAAGTCTACGCCCATTTTAAGAGTTAATAGATTTTTTTTAGTCTACCGTAAAATCCCAGTAATCTACATTCCCAACGTGTTTCTAATATCCTTGGCAATAAAGCTTGTCTTTTTACTCCAAAATATTTGGTCGTTTATTATGTCGGTGAGCGGATGATGATGTGACGTTGACATGTTCATTTGCTATTTCAGCCAAATAAAACGAATGTCAGTAGGTGACCAAAGAAGTAAACGGCTTAAATACAAATTGGATTTGGGATAAAATCTCTTTCAGTGCTTGCAAAAGTTTATCCTACTGTAAAGCTTAAGTTTGTAATAACTGACAAATGAGAGACTGTTGGAAGTTTTCGGTTTAAATTGCAACTCTAGTATCATAAAAATGATTGACTTGCTAGCTTCCAGCCAGTCGTCGAGACCAGCCAGTCTCCAACCTTTCACTTCCAGTTTCCATGAAATGAAATTGACCAGAAATCATGTCAATAGGCAATGCTAGCAGTAAAATTGGAGATAATTAGAAAAAAAACCTAACGTACCCAGGTGTAACTAGCGCATTCAGGAATAGGACATGACCCAAGTCTTTCAAGTAATTCATTCCTGTCATAAGACTATACCTACAGCATTGTACTGAAAAAGAAGCTAATATGTAAGGAATAAAAGCGATTAGACTTTTGAACCATAATATTTGTTATCTAGACGCTATTAAGGCGAACATGAAATTGGCTATTGAAAGAAAATTGCTAAAGTGTTACCACCCTACATAGTTTTTGTCATGGTGTAGGAAGCCGAGGGCAATGTTTGCCATTTACGTCAGCCAAAGCGGGGAAAGGCAAATGCTGTAAATGTGAGATATGAGATGCGTTACCTCAGATAAAAAAAAATACAAAAAGGTAAGCTTCATGTATTGAAACAGGCTCATTAACCAGTACAGATCCTACTTTTTGATAGGGAATCTTTTGAGAAGGCTATTTAATGAAAATGAAAACTGCTTAGGATAAAATGAGCTTCCTCGTGGGACTCATGAAAGCATAGAAGTTTATACCATCTTATTTAACTTTTCGAAAATGAGAGCCATCAACCTAATCTAACAGAGAATATTTGGTGACTTGCTCTGATCTTACACTCTTTCCGCAGCGATTAACTCTTTCTTGAGCTCTGCACGTGCTCAAAAAACTGTTTGGGTGATCAGGTAAAACAACTTGACAAAATCCAGAGCAACGAAACAACCATGACGCGTTTTGTTTGAACTGCGTATGTTTATATTACGGATATAAAAACCAAAATAGGAGTTTGCTACTCTGCACGCATTTATTCTGCAAACATTTACCTTATTTAGGACTAGCGAATGAATGCGTTTACTTTCACTTTCCATCTTACTCCCTTAGTTTTTTGCTATTGATATGGTTAATAGAAATGCGGAAAATTGTGTTAACGACACTACGCGTAGGAATCAGCTTAGACGGTTTGTACTTCAGAGAAATGCCTTTCGCATAAACATTCTTAATGTGAACATTTAAATGAATGCTATCAGTGAAATTGCTAGCAAGAATTCAAGATGCTTTTAATTTAACTGACATGTTTAAAGGTAATTGGTGATTAAAAGTTTTTATGAAAGCATTCCTATCGGCTTGCGTTCCCATCAGCGTTCTTAAAAGCTCGCATTAATTTACAGAATCGCAGCTGCTCATTCCAATCACTGGAATATGTATATTTATTATGTACCGCACGCATATATTTCCAATCACTCATCAACCTCATAAAAACAGTTAACACGAAGAAATAAGAAAGAAACCCGTTGATGCATCAAACTGTCAAAATCAGTGAACAGACAGACACGAAACAAAATTATGCTGAATTATGCGTAAATGTTTGTCTACGCAGGCGGAATACCTGGCGCTTCGCTATGGAACCTCAGCCATAAATATTTATTCGTTGCACACATTTATTGATACTGACATTCTTCCCCTGAGGGCATGAATCTATGGGATCATCAAGTCCAATCAAAGTATTTTCGAGATGAAAACCTTCGTACAATTCGTAATAATGATACCATTAGAGTAAGTCAGCGATTTAACTGTGGCTAGTTTTTTGGTCTCACAAGAACGCACGAGTTTTCTTTTTCTACCGTCTTCTTGTCCGACAGGTTGACGATAAAGTATGCGTCTTCATATCACATGTATGCTTCTATATTTGTGCATTACCTTGAAAACGCTTCATCTTGCTGGGAGCAATACCGACTTTGACTCAGCATGGTTTTCTATGTTTCCCAAGCGACGTCATTTTTTTCAAGGTGGAATGCAACTGGATTTTCTTTACGCTTCTCAAAAATACCTTTTGTCTTAAACAATTTTCCTCCAAAACTGATCTTTTATCGCGCTGCCAAAAATACGTCTAAATTCATAATGGATTTGTGTGGCTAATTCTTCAACGAAAATAATTAAAACTTGTCCAGCCAGAGTTTTACTCTTTCTACCAGGGATTTCATGTTCTATCAGCGTTTTACTTTATTCTGGCTCGGAACACCAAGTTTGACGCACGAATAAAAACAAATTTTACCGTCATCATCACCAATATCATTAATCAAAAGGTGAGTGGCTCTTTAAAACGTGGTATGAGGCATGTCACAACCTCTTCCAGCTGAAAGTTAATTTTCATCGTTAAAAGAGCTTATGGATTCAGTAAAAATACAAAACCATGCCTATTGAACCTACATATAATGCAACATCAGCGTTGTTTTTTGCTAAAAGAAACCTCTCCTCTGTTTCAAAAACACGTGTCATGAACTTTACGCTGTAACATTCCAGGACGGGAAGTGAGTAATGAGTAACATCAGTAAACTTTCCTTCATCGTTTGCTCATATCAACGAAACTAAAAACTATAAAAAACTGACAGCTTCATCTCCTTTGATCTAATGCATATGCACTCACGCTGTTCGTTAAAAAACGCAAACCTATCAAGAGCCTAGTTTATGCACACATATTCTGCACTCTTCACGTATAAAATTTCCCGTTCCAGCGTAGAAAGAGCTCTTTCTTTACTCATACCGTGGAGGAAGTGTTGAGGTTAGAATTACATGAGAAATTGTAAAAAAATACTCCCTTTTATCAGCTATTGATCAGTGCATGTTTGTGCATGTTCCGCTGTTTCAACGCATTTCCCATTTTAAGTGGTTTTATACACGCTTATCCCTGCACACTCTTAACTAGTCGCAACCATTACATTCCTGAGCTGCTATATAGTCTAAAACATTTCAAATTTTTTTCTCCTCAAATGTCAATCCATAAAAAATTCAATTCTTGTTATCAAACCATTCAATCTCTGAATTTTCCTTTGGATTACCAACTCTGACTTTGAAAACGCAATATTTCTCCAGAGACAGAGGTTACTCCTCTAAAGTGGCAACACTAATGAATGCCTTTACTTGTTTACGTGTGCAATTCTCAATTTATTCTTATCTACTATGCTTATCAGCTATAATATCCAAAGCAGCTTAGGAAAAGTAAAAAAATCGTTGATCTTGACATTGGAAGATTAGAACTTGGGCAAAAGATCTTCTTCTTCGTGAATACCTTTAAATAAATTTATGTTTTGTTCGGTCTTGCCTAAACAGATTTTCTGGATGATGATCTTCAAGTCAAAGATGAGGATAATCATGACGATTACATAGTCTCTGAGAGAAAAGTGTGTTCGCTTTATGTACCAAGAGGATGAAATCGATGTCAGCAGAACGTGTAAAGAAAGACGTGTTATTTGATATTTTGATTCCATTGACATACATATTACACGCTGTACGAATGCACGCACACCTAAGCCAAATTTGAATGTGTGCATGATGCTTGGGAAAACTTGTGGTATTTTGTTCGTTGTGATGTGATATGTGATGCGATGGAAATTCAACCTTTGCCTATGCAGCGTATAATGGAGGAAAAGGCGGAAGATCAAGTAAAGCACAAGTACAAAAATGTATTCCAATCAATGCCACAAAGCCAATGGAAAAAATTCCTTAGGACCTGTTTCACAGAAAATCAAGAGTGATGAATAAATGCCTGAAATAATGCAAGCCGGTGTGGGAAGTATTTTAAAGAAGAAAGTTAATCTTAAGCTTGAATTTTGAATGCCCAAACCGCGTGTGGTACAATCACATGTTGCTTATGCATTTTACTTTGGAAAGAATGAGACTAGATAAAAATAGCCTAACATTATTTAAATATTGATTTGATATCCATCATTGTTCATTTTTGATTCGTGAATTTGAAACCTCGACGTGTTAAGGGTGTTGTCCACACAAAGATCACTCGAATATGAATTAAGTCACCGTACCTGTAAAATAAATGAAACATACAATTAGTAAACATTGATTATCTTATTGTCAGAGTATTGTTAAATATTACTCACGAAGCTCATAATATCATAACTACTCTTACACCTCAAGCGACTCTACATCTAACACTTTTGAAAACGCGAGATTTGGAAAGAAAGACCTGATTGGATTTTCACTCTAACAAGCTTCTTTGGATTATAGTTAAGTTAGTGTACTTCTTCGCGGAACTCCTGATTTATTTTATTGCCAGTAATTCTGGAACTTGTAGCAAATTATCTGCTCTCATCATGAATAATGATTATTGACAGGCAGGTGTTAAAACAAATCACAAAGGTATTTCATAGAAGTTGGATTTGGAGCCACACCTAGGATTTTCTCCGTATTCTAAGCATAGATAATCATTAGATGATATCTTATCATTACTACTACGCTGCCTTTATGCGAAAGCAATGAAATTAGGAAACATTACTTCATGTCCGGACCAAAGAATGCTACAAATTTTTTTGTAGGGACGAAATTTCATTGTAAATATTGTGAAACGTTTGAGAACTCCATTCTATCCAGTTCATTCACTATGAAATGAAGATGTAATGACAGATTCATACGTATACAACATTATTTAATTGCAGCTGAAGAATCGTCCAGTAATTTATCAATAGATCCGAATAAATTCAATCGCTCAGATATGCAGGAATGTTTCACGCTGGGAGAGATTTGTTCACAAAAATGTAAAATGACTAAACTGATTATTTTGATTTCCCCCAATCACCTCAGCACTTTTGTAAACGCTGGTCGAGACAATCATCACGATTTTTGCAATGTAGCATGATTCCGCAACTTTCTACAATCAAAATGACAGTAGGGTGATTGGTGACTAATATGAATGCAAAACTAGATTCAAACCGTTTTTCTAGTTGGTACAAAATGACAATGTGAAATATTTGTATGCAGTTTACAAAATAATGGTGACTCGTCTGTTTCATTTTCTAAAAGAAAAAATTATCGAAGAATAAATTGGTCTGTATTGTCTAGTCAAGCTTCATATATCAACGCATTACGTAAACTGATAAAAAATGTTCACCATAAACGTTTTGTATTTCAAAATGGGTAAGCGTTTGGTAAAAATTCAAATGGACTCGTCCCATAGAATGAATTAGATGTAAAGAGTATTTACCATGAAAAACGCCTTTTGCATTAGTTTAAACTGGCTTCAATTTGTTTGCTCATTCATTCGTGCCTCCAATTTGAGGGATAATGGATACAAGCACGAACAAAACATCTTTGACTGCCTATGCTTCATAAATACTGTCATCTTATTCCCCCTCTTTTGTATTTTCTCAGGTGTGAGATGCTCTCAAACCATGTAATTCTCGCAATTTCAGAAAACCATGAATTGAGAAAGAAAAGTGCTCGATTCTTTCTCTTTTCTTATTTTAAACCCACTCGATTCTCGAAAAAAAATCAGCTGAATCTGTAGACATTAAATCATTATGCAATCCCGTCACACACCATAATATATTGCACCTTTGAAACCGTCAGAAAAGAAACGCCATCACTTCCACTTTTCCCGCAAAAAATACAATAAAGTAATCCCACTCTTGATCATTTTCTGATAGTGGTGGCAGTGAATCATGCAATAATAACAATAATCACTGCTCATGTATTTCCTTCGTGTGTACGAAACAGATTACCCTAGCCTGTAAAAACCTGTTGAACTGTAATTAACAGTTGAAGAAGGGAAAATAATGTTCTTGAAAAGTTTATAGACATGGTTTTGCCATGTAGTACATAAGCTCGAAAAGTAGGCTTGTTCTACACATTTCCAAACACAAAAGTGATTACATCTCACTCACAAAGTTTTTATCCTTCAGAAAAAAACCACACATTTTCCATAATTATTTGAAAGAAAGGGAAATTCATGAATGAAAGCAAAAAATAAGCTGAAGCTATATGAATCTCGATAATAATCTGCTTGGAGGCAACAGAAGTTTTTTATTCTAATATATTTTGTTAAATTGCACATGAAAAGATTCTTGACCTGCCAAAAACATCCATGAACAGTGGAGTAATGAGTAGGTAAGGATGTAAAAAATGACTAATGTAGATTCTGATAGTGCTAATAATCTTTTCATTCCGCTGTGTTTTATGGCGTGATACAAAATGAAACTGTAATTTTTACTCAGGATAATATCAATATGCCCAGTAGCGGTAATAGATAAGAACAATCGACGATGAGGAAAGATTACGAAGAAACATTGAGTGAGTGTGAATACCTCTTTTGGAAAATGGCTAATGATGTATTGTCTGAGTTATTGAGTTTTATAGAGTTTTTACAAAAAATGCGAAGAAGAATATCGTCAACCTTTGAAGAATTGAGGTCAAATGACTTAATCGTGAAGATTTGTAAAAAAAATGTGCGTGACTCTATTAGTCTATTACCACCATCTCTTATTATCTTGCTTTATAGTTAACTAACAGGTCTTTAAAAGCCTTTTGTAGTTACGCATGTACAATGCTCACGGACAAATCGGATAATTTTGTGTTTGAGGGAGAGCATGCAGTGTCTTGTTATTCCTTGACGCTTTGATTGTGCTGCCGACATTGATGAAGTTTTCTAATTCATTGCATTGTATTCCGGAGAAATGATATATTGTCACATAGACAGGTGTTAGTGCGGCGGTACTACAATTTAAGGAAATTTGAAAAAATTCACCCTCTCCCGTTTGTGATGAAACGAAAACCGTGAAATTAACAATAGCTTGAATTATGTTCATTGTAAGTATGACATAGTTTGCATTTTTATGAGAATTTTGTCTACATAATATGTACTTACACGCGACGTATTATTCATTTTCATTTATCATACTAATTTCACAAAAGGTGTCTACTCAATTAGTAATGGTGCATCAGAAAACTGTAAAAATATGACAGGTTAAGTACATTTTACTATTTAAATAAATCAAATAGATAAGGAAACTTTCATTTTGACAAATTCATGATAGATATGCTGCACTATTTTCATTTCATTTGATTGTTGATAAGAGGGTTTATCTAAAACCTGTAGTATACATTTCAGTAAATTTTTTTATCTAACTGCAAAATTTTCATTCAAAAGTTTAAGTAGTTAGTTAGTTTTTTTTGTGGAACGGAAGAAGAACCGTGAAAAATTACAGCAAAACTCATCAGCACTCCTGTCATTGAAAAATTATTCCAGCTAGTGAAAATGATATAATTTTGATATTACAGCAATAAAACATGTGTTACTCCACTAGAGTTTACACGTGAATTAAACTCCATGACATAAAGAACTTATGAATTTCCCGTAGTCACACTGTAGCATGTTGTTACAACCTGCTCAAAGTTGTTGAGAGTGACAGGCGTGGCGGAAATAATGAGAGATATCCTCTAGACTTTTCAACAATTTGGAGTGTCCAACCAGCCAGTGTTACATGGCACTTCAAGTGGAGTTTCCAGTTTCCTGGCCTGTACTTACGCATTTTTATTCAACTTGAGTGGTTATCTGTGAGTTCCAGTTTTTACAATAAAACTGTATCAACCCTCATTCAACGAGAGGAAGAAGATTGTTGATCCATAACCCAAAAGTTCTGAGTTCTCTTCGTTAACGATATATTACCATGGCGCTGTTTAAGCTACTTTAATGAAAGGCTAAATCTTCTGTACCTGTAAACGTGAGTAATATGCTGGTAAATTAGAAAATGCTGCATTTAATATTCATCATAATATTTATATTTTCTTTTTAGGTAACACAAAGGAACTCTCCTACCTTCTTATTTATACTGGGAGGGCTCAATGAATCTGGCGGTTTTAGAATTTGTACTATTCCTCCATTTTTATGCTAGCAAAATTACTACAATGAGGGAGAGAGAGAGCGCAACGTAGGCCATTTTCCTTTAATTATTCATGCGGAAGAGATGAATTTATATTTATTATGAGCATGTAAGTTCAAGTTGATTCATTACTTATGAATATGTATGCAAACGAATGATATTCATACAAGACTCCATAAACTTGAACTAATCACTATCAACATATCATTATGATTATTACGCATAACAATTACAATCAGCATCAACCTCGGGAGAGAATCAGCAAAGGAAGTAAATGAAGGCAAAAAATCATGGGTTTAACCTGCATAAAAAATGCAGCTTTAGGCCCCTCTTGGCTTGCCTTGTTGGCTCTTTGTAAACACAATGAAAGTTTAAAACTCCTTTACTTTGTAAAACTTTTTGTAATATATTCAACAAAGAGGAATTTAGTCGCTTAGTTAGTTGGAACAGTTCCATAAAGGCCATCTTTAAAGACCATCGCTAATTGCCTTAAAGGTAAAGTGCACTTTTACAAAAAGAAACATTATTTACCCACGTTTTTTCTTCCTCCTTCTTTTCTACTTCCTCCCATCTCAATGCAAATCCTCTCCCTGCTCCAAAAATTTGGGCAACATTAACGAGAGAAAAAGTCATGTTGCATTTTCAACATGACCACAAAAGGTCATACCTGGCAAAAACTTCTCATGAATTATTCTTTTTTCTTAAAGCGGCAGATTTAGAGCCAAATCTTCTTGAATAATCAATGAAAGCGAAAGGCCAAACCAGGTTGAGTCTGTCCGGTATCATTACGTAATAAAATCATTCAAAAGCGCATTGATGATGATTCTTATGCGGGAAAAATTTTTAGATTAGGGAGTGCAATAACTAAAAGCACATGTTCAAGATATTTTAGAAATTTATTGTCTTCTTTTTGTCTGATTAAGAAACCCTACCTGTTGTCATCACTTGCAAAGATCGCACAAGAAGAAGGGAATTTTTTCAAAACCTTTTTGCCTTTTAGAGAATGTAGATACATTATCATGCCAATACGGCACACTCCTTCTTTTATTCAAAAGT
This sequence comes from Lepidocyrtinus dapeste, assembly GCA_036850885.1. Classification (NCBI taxonomy): domain Eukaryota; kingdom Metazoa; phylum Arthropoda; class Collembola; order Entomobryomorpha; family Entomobryidae; genus Lepidocyrtinus; species Lepidocyrtinus dapeste. Next base: position 2,019 of record JAANSQ010000702.1, on the reverse strand, counting down.
ACAAAATGGGCAAGGAATGGGTCAAAGATCCAGACATAAATTGACATCGACACCACCGCCAAGCCGATCCCGGTTCCGATGAACTAGCAAAGAGACTGGGAAACTTAAAGTCAAGATATTTTTTAAAATCACCAGCGTTGCCAAGTTTCATTGCACGCGTAGTTTGAATAAAACATCTAAATGTTCAATTTTCGCTGGTTATTGCCATTGATTCGAGCAATATTTATTCATTGATATTTATAGCTCCAGCCAGATAATAAATTCGATAAAGGGAACAATGCATTCCCAAGACAAAGATGACAATGATGAAGATGTTGATGATGAATACAGAAAGGTCAACTTGACTTTTGATTTTCTACAGTAATTTCTCCATTTACACCATTTAATTCCACATGGGTCTCTTTTACTCTGTCAGTTCAATGCGTCACGACGACATGTATAAAGTATATTTTGTGGGACAGAGACAAATGCGTGCCATTAATCAATAGAATGGAACGAAGAAGCCATCGCACTTTACTTTTTTTTTGCATTCAGCACACTATCTGATTTTGTACAACATCCTATAATTCATGTACGACTTTACCATTCGTGGCTTACTCTGTAACGATGAAAGTCCTGTTCAGGGTTTAAGTACATGAACGTCGCTCTTTCCGCGTGCCACCACATCATTCCAGAGGAGACGTGTGCGTATTCTCCTTCATCATCATCGCCATCATCAGTATCATGAAGCCATTTAAAAGGTTCTATGAGTTCTATGAGAGCCCATTAAATTCCTATTGGAATGATAAGCCATCGCAATCATATTTATAAACGCTCATCGCTTCCTTCTGATTCACATTCTCCGCAAACTCGACGAATTTGGCGTAAGTGTAAGCACATGGAACGTTTTTTTCATGTTATTTGTTGAATGAAGCATCTCTAATGAAAAACGTGCTTGCTCCTCAGTGCCTACTTACTCAAAAAGACAGTTCCTTTTCATCTTGATAATTCTTCACCGTTCCAAAAAGGCTTGCTTGAATATTTTAAAAGTTGTTTAAGGTAGTGTACTCGTATATCATCCAAATAGCACTTATCTCATCTTACCTCCAAGCACTTTTGCCTCTTAGTAAATGTAATTGACACAGGAGCTGCTAAATCCCGGTTATATCATAACTAATCATAATCATCTTCACTTTAAGACAAAGCTGGATTTGAATATTTATTTACATGACCCGAGTATTTGTAATTAATGTGTAAAGCGATACAAAGGGCGTTGAACGCTATACAAAATGATTATTTCTCCTCTCTACCTTTAACAGTTTAAGATTTGGTAGGATTTTGATATGCACAAGCAATCTTTTAATGTTGCAAAAAATACGCTCTGTTGTTTTTCCTTTTTCCTATGCAATTTTTTATTGTTACATAATTTTACCACACTCTTTTATTCACTAGCCCAGGTTCAAGTGACATTGCATAAAAGAAGCAGGCTAATAAAGTTGCTTCCTTGTTTGATTTGTCTCGCAAATGTGATCATTATTCACCTTCTGAGTAGGTATCAAACATCTTTACGAGCATACAAATCAGCTCCCTAAACTCATTTCCCAAACCATCAGTAAATTTTCTTCATTTCCCTCGTGATTCTAGTTGTAGTGAGACATTTGACAAAATTGATGCTTCACATACCCCTCAGCAATTTAAACTTTTCTACATGCATTGTTAAGTTTTTATTTACGTTAGTTATTACTTTCCTGTTGACTTTTTCTTCCCAGTCCGTGTCATACAAGAAGCTACCGCTCTTTACTACTTTTACATGTCTTTGTCAACAATAGCAAAAGCCACCACCCTTTAGAATAAAGCAATAACCAAATAATGAGCTAAATTGGCAAACTGGTTAAGTAGAAAAAATGGGAAAAGCTTTTTAGTAGAAATCCGCCCCGTATCAAAATCCAATTTAATCTCAACAAGGCTTTTAAACTGTAGTAAATCCTTTTTAGAATGACATTTGCAGAAAAGCCTTAACTATCTGGGAAATAATTTTCA
>JAANSQ010000701.1:0-19935 GCA_036850885.1 Lepidocyrtinus dapeste | reverse complement strand
AGGAAGGAGAAAAAGCAGAGACACGCGTTTTATGCCAATTTAATTCGAACATAACTTTTCCTGTTTTTAATCTCATATACTTTCATGCATAGAATGTGATTACTGTTTTTACGATAGGAAGAGAAAGATAATTTTAAGTTTCAGTTAGATTGATAGGTTCGGCTGTCACTTGTCGTCCTGCATGCATCATATTTTATTCGAATAATCAGCTACGTAAATATATGTATCAATTGCTTCGTATATCGCTCTAAGTAGATGGGCTCTATTTATTTTAAAATGGGAAGCGTGACATGATAACGAAGCAACCATCATCAAAATCTTTTGAGCATTGTCGTCTTATCCAAGAAAGTTTTACTACACATAAATCTGTTGCTTATAAGCTAGTATTTACTGCAATTTTAGCAAACTAGAGATATTCTTTTTGAAAATTTCACTCGTGACTTCACATTTTTTCAATCAGATCGTCCATCAATACAGACTAGAAGTCATACACGTGACTTGTTTAACATCACATCAATACTGACAACTACTTCAAGGGAATAGAAGGCCCACGAACTCAAAAAATGTTTGCTTTGTAACTCACACCATGTCTTAAAATGTGCGTGGGTTAGTGAAATTAATACATCCGGTATTGACACAAAGTGACTGAAATAAATTGAATCATGCCAAATTTTTTGAAAATATTAAAGAATATTTTTTTAATCAAATAATGATGTTAAAATAGAAAGGGGACAAAACCATCAATTCCAGTTATTTCAAGGTTCAATTACCAAGAAACTCTATCCCGATCGAAAAGTGGTAGTAGTGAAAGTTTGTCAGTATTGTGATAGTGGATGACAATCTGTCTAATCATATCAATCAAGAAATATTCTACCACTGCCTCACGCGATGTAACGTCCAATGCTATGGGAGCTGTGCACTTTCTAGCATATCTTTAAACAGTGAAATATGTAGGAAAAAGCTCATATAATAAAAAAACTCATTAAAACTTCTATTTAATCTACGATACCGCATATTGCATCCTACTGCTATTCCCTTTGTAGATAATAATTAATTTGTATGTACAATATGCATGTTATTTGGGTTAGATGGTGTATTAATTTATTTTTTGAATGATTCACTTAGCAAGCTTCCGACTTGTACTTTTCAACTCAAATTATGATGATAAATAATTAACATACAATTCTTTTTGCTTATAGATTGCTTGACCTTACACACATGTCATCATAGTTATTCGTAAAACCGTTACTTCTCATGCACCAAAGTTGACAGTTCTAACTTATTACATTTGAGATTTGATGAATTAAAAGACGCTTAATGTTAAAAAGTACACCCACATACAAAAACAAAATTGTTTGGTTTGGTTAAATTATATTAAATATTTCTTAAAAAATATCCCGGGAAACAACTCGATTCCAATATTACGCTCGCAAGTAAAAACGCATTTCATTCACTAACGCAAGTGTGCTTTTTATAACGTTCTTATGAATTTCATTGGATTCCACATGCTTCAAATCTTCTCAGTTCCTAGTCATTTACAGAATAAAACTGGTCAGATTTAAAACTGGGATACATTGCGACAAAGTTGATTATTTTTAGTGTGGATAAGTTGCTAAAGCCAAACTCTTTGCAGGACTTGTAGCTGCACGGATACAAATAAACGTGACAAGTAGAGGCACAATTCACACGCATGAGTGATAGTCATGTCTTTGTAACAGGAAGTTAAGACGGTAGATACAACATTTTCATTTAAAATCCCACAATTTTGGACTAATTTACAGAATTTTGAGATAAATATTACGTATTAAAGATAGCTTCATCTTCCTTGCATTGATTAGCATATAAATTACTCAATTTGACGGGGATTATTTAATTTATCTAAGACCAAAAACTGCATGTCTTGGAGTCTTCATAACTGTTGTTTTAAGTAGATTTCTCAAGGTATGATCAGACGTGAATATATCTAAAAGAATTCAGTTTAGCAAAATAAGATAACACTTGTTTAATTTAAGGAAAATATTACGAAATGCTGCAAGAGAAAGCCGATATCATCTTTTAGAGTGCGATAACATCATACAAAGTCCTTTTTAATTTTTGTGTACCTACACATATTTATTACTAAATTTTTACATACATTGTTTTTGTCCTGTAATCAATGTTCCATCGAAATACGTTAAGCATAAACCTTCCCGAAAATCTAGGTATGTAACTCAATGCTAAAGCCAAAAAGCCCTCCTTTATTCCAATCTCCCAAAAGTGGTCTTACTGTTTAAGGCAGGAAAATACTGCCTAACAGGTTTCTCAAACATGGCAGGGAATTTAATCGTTTGGAAGAATTTAAATTTAAATGGAAAATCTTTCGTTGTACGCTGTCACATCAAGCGTTGTCACCAATATAATTAAATCAAACAACATTAAACGTAAACTCCAGTAAACTGAGAGCAATTGGATACGTATCAATATTTACAGTGATCAATCATTGATCAGAAAATGTGAACGAACCTTTGAATGCCTTTTTTAAATTTTAACTTATTTCAAAATTCGAATGTACCCAAACGTTACCATTTGAATAATAATATGTGTAGTGATAAGTGTTACTTTGAAATACGTAATTATGGTGATATGCGTTTGAATTCAACCTATTCATGCTCTAATTTAGTGCTTTGTCTAAATTTGGTGGCGATATCTTTGCACTATCTCAGTTTCAACACGCCATTTAGCGCATATTTCAAAATTGTGTAAAGGTAGTAATTATTTTTTACAAAAAATAGGAGCTGCACGACAGTTTAAGCAGAGGACAAGCAAAAGTTACATGAAGCACCGTTTCAATTCACCCAGTTTTGCGTGGTACGATCACCGTTCTGATTCATTGTTTTCTTATGTTCTGCAAAAATTAATAATAATGAGTTACATTGCCACGCAAATCAAATTGGCGCATGGCATTTGTAAGTTTGCTTCCTTTTGTACTCATACTCATTCTGTGTGATATAACGCTAGACGGACAAAATAGATGGAATTGAGGAATTCCTAATATCCTATGCAATTCAGTCTGATTCTGATTTGACTGTTCGTGCGTGTTTTTCATATCATTGTAGGTGAAGTAATAGCGCAACATTACTAAAAAACGTGACGCCTAAACAGCTCATTAAAACATTAAACTACAAATATCAACGGTATTTTGCAATAACGATTTCATCTGCAAAAAAATTATAGAGTGCTTCTTAAATTCTAGCACGAGAAAAACCTGCTTTTACAGTCTTGTTTTTAAAAAATGGTAGAAGAGCAGGAGTGGTACTAAGGTAGTTATAATCATTCCGTAACAACAGAAAAAAATTAATTGATCATTATGTATCTGTTAATCTGGTCAGCATAAGAGTTATCAATGGTGCTGGAGTTTTAAAGAAAAATCAGATTTGTGGCAAGATCATAGTTTTTCAATACATTGAAAAATAAAATAGGTTGATGAAATTCAAAAGATTGATGATGTGACAACGACACATTGACAGGTTGCACCTGCACCTGTCTTACCAGAACAAGAAAAATTGTGATGTTGGTTTAGGATTAAACACCAGAACAATGGTTTCATATATAAAGTACTTGACAGGATGTCAGGACGCACATGTAAATAATAAGATTAAACTGGGATAGGCCAGAATTTCACAAGAATTATTGAAGTTATCATTGGGACAAGGCAAAAGTCATAAAACAGTTTTTAATGATTGCCTTGCTAACATACATAATTTTCTTTACTCTATTTGCGCAATAATTTCAAATCAGTGAGTAGAATAATTAGGCGCTATTAATGATTCTGACGGTGTTGAATCGTTCCAAAATGAGGAATTTCAACAATAGCGCAATCAACTAAACAAATCAAACCTTTTCAATGTTAGATAGCCAGAAAAAAAACTGGTGCTTCTTTGTGTGAGTTTTTGCTTTTACTTGTTTTTGCTTCTTCAAGACTTTCAATTTCAGTTGGTGCTACGAATGTGCTTGAACACTTACCTTGTTCGCTTAAATCATCCCAATCATATAATGAGTAGCAAAGGCATTTCACATGATGACATCCTCATCCTACGCACATTTAATATGAAAAACCACTCTAATTTATCACAAAAGGTGTAAATGAATACAGAACTTGTAAATTTCATTTGTGTCGACCTTCGACTTGTCACTTGAATTAGTTTTCATCGTTCCTGCGTTATTTACATATGGCAGATAAGACTCATGGTTCACGGTTTCTTAGTCCAATAAACTAAAAAATGCTCTAATATGTAAAAAAACTACTTAAATGTATACTACTACAAAGTAAACTGAAATTACATGTTTTACCTTATGTTTCCATTATTGGTAATAGATCAATTGAGCAAGTTTTTTAAAGAAAAAAAAATACGTCCACATGGTCATTGTTAGACAATGGTGGATTGGGTGGCAACCTTGCAAAATGTTGTAAAGACTATGGTTTTGCTGCTTTGCAGAGCCGGTGTAACATTATCTTTACTTAATTATCGCCTTGCTTTATCTGATTCTTATATCAACATATTTTTTGAAAGTTGTATCTGCTTACCCCATGGTACGAAATCCGTTTGTTTTTGTGACCATGTAATCCCCCAGAAGAGGCAGAATGCGGAGCCAAAAGAGCCAATGAGTTTGTCTTCTGAATGAATCGAAAAGACTCACTCCTGTAAACCTTGTTGTCTTCATTTCTACGGAAAACAAAGTCGCACCATTTCCGTGGCACCGCACTCAGCTCATTTTTCCACTTTTGAATTTGATGATGTCCACTGCTATAATTGTCACAAGCGCGCTGTTTATTTCGGTTTGAGTTTCTGGTCACTGCGAGTCTAACAGGGTTGCAGGAAGATTTATCATAAGTTGTGCTCAATGTATCAAAATCATCAGCACTTGGTCCAATGTTTTCAAGACAGCTTGAGAAGTTTATGTGTGGATTCGAACGATACTGGAATCCATGTCTGGTTCCCATGAAAGGATTGTAATTACTGATATTACTATTGCCACTATTCACTTGGGAGCTACCGCTAGAAGAATCGAAACTTGGAGGATATACTCTTTCTTCGTTCATCTGATTAGGAAGGTGGCCATTTTCCGTTTCAGGAAAGTATACGGACCCATGGGACGTCATTATGGGATCTTCGTGACTCTTACATTTCAACTTTTTGTTTGGGAAACCTTTGCTTGGCTTAACACAAATATTATTGGAGCTGCCTCGAACAGGATTCCAGTTCCCATGAATAAAGTTGGCATTTGTTGAAGCCATTTTATAAGCACTTTGTATAAAGTCCAAAGATTCATTTATACAAAGTCATGCTAGTGTTTGTATGCAATATGCATGAATTTACTTTCGCTTCTCTTTTGCCAACAATATTTTTTGCTTAATTAATTCGCAAAATTCTCAAAATGAACTGCTGCGGGTTTTAGTTTTTATCTAGTTTAGAATAGCGACATAATTAAGTTTGGTTTACTCTCTTACTTGCTTAAGACTGCCCTTAGGGGCTTAGGACGATTAACAAGCGGAACGAATGATAAAGCCAATGGCTGCTTTCAGTTTCGTTAGCGTACCTCTTTTAGCGTCGTATAATTTGCGGTAGAAAGAGCCAAGCACCCACCTTATTAAAAGTAAGACTGAATATAGCGGTGCTCATCACAAAGCACTGACCACGATTATGAAAGTAGGCAAAGTTGACACCAAGGCAGCATCATTAAATGAACTTTTACTAGTTCCCACGGTTGTTGTTCTTGAATTAGCGTTGATCATGTATGGTACCTGTGCAAGCCCCATTTTCCTGAAAGTTATCTTCGTTGAGCAGAACTTACAAGCTCATTTTCATAAATATTTCTTTAACAAAAACAGAGCAAAAAGTGGGATACAACTTTGTTCCAAGTTTTTTTTACAAGCTTGCACTTAATTGTCGACAATAACTTTTACTCTGATCTCTCTTCCCCTATGCACAGTTTCTGCAAATCATTTTATCTACTTTTTTATTAACTTCACTTCATCACTTAGAATAACAGGAGGAAGATAACTTCTCTCCCCTTTATGATGACGAGTATAATGATGATGAGCGATGGCAGAGATAAACCTATTCAATAAAATTCTAATAGTTTGTCGTTGAGTATTACTAAACTGGATTTGGATGCAAATAAATCATACGCATCACCATGCGCCTGCCAAAACAATGACCACCTTTTAGCAAGCCGTGCTTGCCGAAGACGTAACATATTCTGCGACATTGAGTATTTTTTAGTAAGTAAACTTCATTTATTACTGAAAGAAACCAGTTTGACGCTGTCTTTGTTGTTATATCAACACCAATATGATTTGATACAAACGGGGCTTATTGCTTCTATTTGGCCATTGTCACACACAATTGAGTTTTTATTGCTACTTGAGCAAGCAAAGAAGAGAGAGGGAAGTCACTTTGACAAACCGAATTATAAAAAATAAAGTACATACCAACAAAAAAGGAAAAGTCACATTGTTAACATAATTAGAATATATATGCATTCTGTATTGAATTTTCCTCGACAGGTTTTCGAATGCACACGCTAATAAAAATGCTACTTCCATCAGAAAAAAAACTATATTTCAAATTATCGGGTGGACACATGCTGTACTCAAAGCAGTAAAAACATTATTTTTTTATACGAAACTAATCGAGAGTTAAAAAAATCTCTTCACATTCTCTAACCACAGTATTAAAAACTTGCAAAAAAAATTTCACCACCTTTCTGTAAAGATTTTTAGTGGAATCATTACAACGTATTGTTGACAAAAAAGTTTCATTTACTAGGAATTTATATATAACTCGTCAATTAAGATCGAAAACGTGTCTGACTAGCTCTTACCAGCAATCTAGTGAATAATATCACACAATACCCATGTAGGATCTTGTCTTTTGTCAACTTGAAAATTCTCATAATTCACTTGAATTCCTTCTGTGAAAGCGAAAATATTCGATTTTACTCACATTTTTACAGTGTTACACGAGACTTTGAGCAAAACCGCGAAGAGATAAACACGTCGTAATTGAATAATTAACTGGGCGCTGATGACAGTAGAAATTGTCAAGCAGGCTTAATGGGGCTCGAGTAACACTCCTTTACACAAAAATTACATGCATTTACTAAATGATTGAATACAGAAGCAAAAGGCCAAAAAGAAAACTTCACCAAAGTGTCTCATCTCCGGTTTTGTGTCACTGAACCTAAAGTCGCTTCTTGTTTAAAACTTTGATTTCTCCATCTCCCTCCTAAAAACACTGAGGGAGACTAATATATACTTGCTTACACTTGTTTAAACTTATTGAAATGTTGTTTGTCTATCATTTTGAAACTCAAACCGACAATTCATTCAAACATGATTTTGTCCGAGTAACACTCCAGATCTTCTCGTGTAGCTTCACTCCAGACTCCATTTTACAATTTATCATTGCATCGTCAGAATCCTGATGCAATGTGCAACAAAGACATTACAGCTAACCACAGCTTAAACGTTCCTCTTTGAGCAAGGTCTCGTCAACGACTGATCACCTATTGTTACGGCCACTAGGTAGACGCAAGCGTAAAAGAAGCAAAACTTTTGCAGTTGTTACTTTAGTTTTGCCAGATTCGACAAACGCTGTGCGACAGGTGTATGATTGTAAATGAAAAGCTTGCTTGTACTAAAGGCAACAATGAACAGGTGCATGTGGCCTCCATCAAAAAACCACTTTTACTGTCTATCATGGAGATGTGTGAGTATATACCACCACAGTAAGGCAAATTTGCACATGGAGTGAAAATGAAACTGGAAAACCATAATATTCTTGTGGTAAACGGCAAATTTTAACCCAAAGAATTCAGGAATTTTTAATACTGATTTCCCGGAGCTGCCTGAAGTTTTGTGATGAATGGAGAGGGGGATGTTTATGGCGAAGGTGGAGGAAGGTTTTACGAAATTTCCATTTTGTCTACACCATCTCTACTTAATGTTATCATCATCTATAAAAATTTATCTGAAATCGCATAAAAGTGGCTGTTTGAAAATTTTAAAGGTAACCAAATTCACTTACATCCATCAGACAGCAAAACTTTTTATAAGACTAATTTTTTTTATAGTTTCTGCCAAATTTTTTCAACCAGAAACCTTTGAAATTAATTTAAGCTAAATATGTAAGTATGAATCGTTAAAATCTTTTAATATTAATGACCCATATGAAAGTACTGTATGTATTCGGGAGATTTTGAGATTCCGGGTGAAAATGGGCTATAGATATCCCACGAATAAAATCCCAAAACATGATAAATCAAGCAAGAATTTTTACCGCGTCGCTATAGGATTTCTTAAATTCAAAATGATCACGATCATGACTAAAAACTTGGGTCTACTTAAAACGTTTGAAGACTGAATGCTTCCTTAATCGCAATGGTTCTTGAAAGTCTACAAAAAAAGAATTATACGATTTTATTAATTGTTTATACGTCCAAAATATACAATTTAATTCGAGAACTTCGCAAAGTCTATTTATGCGATTTTGTTTTATTCGACAAGTCAACTTTTGTAACAAACAAATAACGACGTTCGTTAAGTAGTATAAATTTAAAATATTTTTTGGAATAAAATCTGCTGACTGTACATAAATGACACGAGTTCGGTCGGCGTATTCTAGTTTAGAAAATTCAGAAAAATTATATTGAGTCGTTCGAGCGATTACAATCCACACAAAATATACTTACACATTCAACGAAAATTTTAATAACATTTCTAAGAAACTATCTTATTTATGCCGGTGATAACTATGAGTTGCAACATAAGAGGTAAGAAAAGATAACTTTGTAGGATTACAGGTATACTAGTTTTCCATTATAGATTAATAAATGCAGTTCCCAAAATTTTAAACCTTTTCTTTGTCCACTTTTGAATAATATGTTTCATAAAAGCAAGATCACGCGTATATATTTATTTTAAAATATACGTTAACTATTTAACTAGGTAAACTAAATCAAGCGGTTTAATAAACTTTGTCAGCTAACTAACTTATAATAAACTAATCCATTTCAATTTCGATCCGTTCTTTCTCTACCTTGAGTTGATTGTGTTTCGTGGAGCAAATAACTGAGTTTACTAAATTTTATGGCCATACAAACATTTCAATACACGCTATATTTTTACACATTGAATTTGCAGCCCTCTATCCTAAAATCATAATAACAGGAAAATATACATTTCAATTAGCTGGATTTCTCACTCAGCTATTATATCTACACATGTCGTGTCCAGAATTAAACCTTTTGATTTAAAGCGAATGTGTCTGAAACATAATGTACAAATTTCTTACTTACTAATTGACTGCAGACTAACTCTTTTAAATGCATCCAATCCACTTTTTTTTAAATGATCTAAACTGAATGAGAAACTGAGAATGCTTTCCTACGCTAGAAAATTAATACAGTAAAAAAATACTGGATATATGCATATCTAAATGATTTCGGCGAGTATTGCATATTTTACTTAATCTTAATCTAAACTATCAAGTGTAAAGCCATACGTTGTTACTAATTACTTTTAAGTGAGTTATTAAGAAAAGAAGCCGTCTTCAACTTTCAAGCTTTGCCTTCAGTCTAAAAAAATTATCTAGGGAAGTATGCTGTTTAAACTATAAGTCTTACGCCAAACAATATATTTAAGGCAGAGACCTTGCATAGCTAAGTTTTACACGGTTTCCATTGGGTATCCATTGCCCTACGAGCTGATTGATGTTTTCTAATTACAAATAAAGTATTTAAAATTTTTTTCACTTTTAATAGGAATACATTTTCTACCAAATTTACGTATTTTTACCAACGTGAATTTATGCTTATCACGGGAAATGCGACGTTAGTAAAAAAGTAATCCCATTCCAGGTTTTTTAACACAGACTTTCCTAAAGACCAACATCTATTTAAACATTACGGTCGATGTCACCAACTTGTGCGACGAACAGGAGCCTTTCTCAGAATCACTCTCAACCGTTGGTAGTGAACCAGTGGAAGATACTTAGACCCGCTGTACTTGGCATGTGAATAAGGACCGAAACTGAAATTGTTGGCAAAATTTCCTTTCTTTTCGAACCCCTCAAAACTCTTGTTTGTGAGAGTCACTAATATTCAATTTCCATATTTGTTCCGATAGCCGTAGTACAATCTTGAGTTTTTTATCACTACTCACACTGTATTTAAGCCTAGACCCACGGTGTAAGTCATTCTTTAGCGTTATCGGTCATACTAGTCGAAAAATTGCGCAATTTAGAGTCAAAGTCAAGGCTATTATCTCCAATGACAGACTGAAAATTTAAATCGCCCTGGAGAACAAAAAAGGAAGCAAATGTTCACAAACTTTCATAACAGAATCATTTAAACCATCAAAGTATAATTTTAGGGTAGTCCACTACCTCTGACAACGATTCCGTGTGTGTAGCACGCAACGTGTCATCTGTTGCTCCTGAAAATAGTCCACCCATAAAAAGATCGGATACCTGAGGAAACATGAAAATATTTGTTAGTATACTTTGAAATCGAAGCATAGATTGAAACTGAAGCGAGTTTTTACACACACATTTACCTCATTCATACCAGACCATGACGTTTCCAACGGGGCTAATCTTTGAGGACTAGGTATTTGTAGAGGGGAGTCATCAGAACATGATCCTTTCTTTGGAGTATCCAACAATGGCGGATCCCTTGAATTTTTACGGTTCGAGTCATCCAACATTCCTGGTCGAAAAACTAAGCCAATAAAAATAGCATTAGCCATGGTTAAACATTCATGATAAGATTTTTGATAACTTACCACTAAGGCTAATGCTTGAATTTGAACAGTCTAGCTCTTCTAAATGCAAGTCGCTAGCTATGAACCTTGTAGACTCAGGAATCGATATGTCCATAAACGAAGACAATGATAAATTATCGAGACTCTCTTCAAACCCTGAAGCACGACTTGATCCTTGGATTGCAGCGTCAGGCGTGATTTTATAAGCAGAGGTTTTCTCTGATGTATCAGAGGGCAACATCTTCAGGTCCATACTCCTTGGAGTAACTATAGCACCAGGAGCGGAAGCAGCTGGAACATTCCCTCGTGCAATACAGGAAGTCTTCTCCGGCCTATGCGTAGACGTGGCAGGAGACTGATAAATTATCGAGACTCTCTTCAAACCCTGAAGCACGACTTGATCCTTGGATCGCAGCGTCAGGCGTGATTTTATAAGCAGAGGTTTTCTCTGATGCATCAGAGGGCAACATCTTCAGGTCCATACTTCTTGGAGTAACTATAGCACCAGGAGCGGAAGCAGCTGGATCATTCCCTCGTGTAATAGAGGAAGTCTTCTCCGGCCTATGCGTAGACGTGGCAGGAGACAGAATGGAGGAAACTACAGCAGCCATTTCTGAAGACACGACAGTCGAGACTAAATTACTTGACCCAGGTTGGATCTCAATGTTTGTGGCGATTGAAACTGGAAGAGTGGTTATTGGAGTTAAAGTTTCCGCGGGTACTGGTACCATACTTATACCCACTGGAGGAATCGCAATGAGCGTTGTAAGGGTAGCATCCGGTTTCGGGAGCAAAGGCAACATTCTTGGGATGATCACTCGCTGCTTCCAAGCTGGTCTACGACCAATCCTCCTATTGCCCTTGGGAAGATCCAGAAACGGCTTCGGGACTGTCACTTTAGGTGACCCATCTTCATTTTTATCCTCCACAGGCGGTTTCATCAAAATCGGAATATCCGCCGGCCTTCGAAATTTGGGCTCCTGAACACTTTGCGTGAATGTGTGAGATGAAGTAACAGTGGGTGTTGCACAAGGTTGAATGGTAACAAACGTCGGCGTTTCTGTAGAAATTCCAGCGAACATGGCTGCCTCACTGACCAAAACAGTAGTAGTAGCGGTAGTAATCGTGCTAGTGTGACAGGTTTCCATTCCGACTTTCTGAGCATCTGTTATCGAAACAGATCTTAGTAGATTAGGCTGAGCTGGCATTATAGTGGCTTTGATATTAGCCCCCACCCTTCTTAAACTCCCGTCTAGTTCAGCTAATCCATTATTTGCTAAGGTTGAGATTTCAATGAGGCCCGACTGAGTAGAAAGGCTTTGTTGCATGGAACACAAACTGGAAGCATTAGGACTGGATTCTTTACCTTTGGAAATAATACTGTCGACTAATGTTAATGATCCATGAGGTTTAGATTCATCCATTGGCTTATGACTTGCATCTAGCCTGGAGTTTACTGCTACAGATATATCCGACCTCTCATTACTGGCTAAAGATATTTTGTCGCTGGGGGTGCTCTCCTTAATATTAAGCTCATTTGATTTAGACAGTTCCTTACACGTACGGGATGACGCAAGTCTCCCAATCATTCTATGATCTTCAGGGGATACATCGGCGGAAGCAGTTATTGGGGGACTTTCAACCTTTCCACTCTCAACAAGTTCCTTCGGAGCTGCATGAAACGTGAGCAGGTTGGATTCTCCAATCAACGAAGGTTCAATTTTTGCACTGCAATTTGCACACATAGCAGGCGAAAAACTTGGAACCGGAACTTGATTCGCTGAAACTTTCGCTCTGTTATTCTTCTTTTTCTTAAGAAGCCGAGCCACGCTGACTAACTTTTCTACCAGGTGTTTAGCCCGGTCCTCTCGAATCCTATCGTCTAGGCCCTTGTCCCACGCATACTCAAAGCACAACTTATCTGCTTTCCCCAACTTGATTAACAACAGATATCAAATGAACAACATAATACAAATACAGAATCAATTGAAAGCTTGAGATCAATCAACCTACCATTAAATATATCTGACCGAGTGTAATGGTCCCAGCTTCCTCAATATTCCATCCTCTTGCTACCGCATCAGCGTCCAAAAGGTCACATCGGATGCTTTCGTTATCAGGTTTCTTGCCTCCACAAGAACAATGCTTGTCTTGTTTTTCAAAGCTGTGAAAATCTTCCATCTCCGTTGGTTTGCAAACTGTACAGGTACTAGATTTCTCCTCCTTCACATCATGCTCAAGAAGTCTACAAGGAGCAACATTCTCGGAAGCCCCCTGCTCCGCACAGTCTTCATCACAAGTGTTGTAATCACAATCGTTTGGGGATGGGATGTTGTCATCAAATCCGTAATCAGTTTCTCCTGCATCAGTTTCTGCAGCAGCGTTCGCATTTTCTTCATGAACACTCCAAAATGCGTTATCTGGCAACCCATTTGAGTTTTCTGGGTCTGTGCATAGTTCTAGTGGCCTAAAACTACTAAATGGAGTGACATAATGCGGCTTATCACGCCGCAACGTAATCTTAAACTGGGTTTCAGGAGCAGCTTCACAACCCTCTACGTCACTGACATCCCCTTCGGTGGCAAAACAGTCAGTATCTCGATTTGCCAGTGTGGTATCTGTATCCGTTACAGACTTTGGCTTTCTTTTAAACTTTTTTGTAACCAGAGAAGAATCCTGCTGGCGGTCTTGATGCAAACAGTTCTGTACGTATGAATTGAGGCTGATTTTAGTTGCACTTGTCACTTCAGAAAATTTGAAAATTGGGACGCTGAGATCACGGTTCTCTACAGGAATAAGTCTTAAACGAGTCCTCGGTCGCCCAAACATTGTCAATGAGAATTCTTCTTTCTGTGACGTTCAAAAGATTGGCATTATGTTTTATTACAAGATTAAAACATCTTAACTTACAATAAAAAATAATAATTGTGAACTTTCAAGTTTTACCAGTCGATTTTGGTCCGTTTTCCACCTCTCCTCTAGATAAACTATGAGTGAGGCTAGCGTCCTTTGAAGGGGCACAAATATTTTTACCCGAGGGTTGTGCGAAACCTTTTGAATGGACGCCCAAGTGTCCCCATCGTGGGGCACAAGCTCCACGCACAACTTGCAGGGAACACGAATTTGATCTACTTCTTCCAACTGGTTTAGTTTCTTTAAAGCTCTACACACTGGTGTCTTGATACGAAAGGTTTTCCCCCGAACTTTGATCGTTGTAGTACCTTTCTCCACAAGTTCGGAGAGTTTTACTGCAGTCTTCATATTCAAAACCCGTTGTTTCTTGCGTAATTCACCGTAATTTATTAAGCCGTACATTTCTTGGTACGCTTTCTTCATATCTGTAAAACATAGAAAAAAATTTATAGTTGCACCAGAATTACTACTCCGCTCCAAGATTTGTACAAGAATAGGACATGAAAACATTGAAGAAAAGTAAATTGAAACCTTTCGGGAAAGTCAAATACTTGGAAATCTTGTTCCACGTTCTGTAGTAAAAATGCCGAACTTGATCTTTATTTTTCGGAACTGTTTGGTTACAAGAAAGTTTGCTCTTTGGTTTTAACTTTGAAGCTAAATAGTTTTGAATTGCGTCGAAATCTTTGCCAAACTCATTTAGCGCTTCAAAAAACAACTGTTTATCTTCTTGGCTCCAAAGCTCCCACGTCCTCTTTTTTTTCTTTTCCCCTGGGACACCAACCAGTTGAGACATGAAAGGTGTTTGCGGAGGGTAGGATTCAAGTACATCGTCTCCCAAGGCCTTGATAGTGCTTTGACTGGGTATTGCAACTGTAGCAGTGGAAGTCGAGTCAGCAATAGTTTGTTTACTAGGTGAAGCCTCTCGTCGTAATTTTTCTTGTTTTTCTTGAACCCTCGCACTGTACCGGACTCCTACAATAAGTTAAGCTTGTTAATGTCTGTCCTTTTATTTAAAACTACTAATTCTGCAATCTGTATAGTATTTTCCTCATATTACCGTTAAGAACATTTCCTTTCTGAATGACCACGGATTCGCCATCCATCTCTTCCTGACTGTCGCCATCGTCACTAGTTAAACAGAAACAAATAAAGATGTATGTTAAGCGGTGATGAAATAAATAACGGCATAATTTACATTGAAATAAAATGAGAAATTATAAATATTTGAAACCTTTTCTTCGAGCAATCATCGTATTTTGAAAAGCTGCCACTCCGTTTTCGTTTTCCCATTCTGTAGGCCACAAACACTACTGAGGCGATGCCTACAAAGCATACCTACTAACCATACATTCTTTAATTTTACAACTGTACTTAAGTCCACATCCATTTGTTATCAGAATTCAACATTGGACTTTTTTTCGAACGTCTCTATACAACCCACTGACGACAAAGATAATATAGCTACCGCTATTAAAACATTAAATAATTTGAGTAAACTTTCAACATGAGATTTATCATACTATCCGCATATCTTAGTCACCAACAATTTAATATTTAAATACTTCAACCGTATTTATGAGTTGACTGTATAAATCTGGTCGCGCACAACAAAACACAATGATAGGAGTAAACACGCCAGCGATTTTTGAGCAAATGAATATCAATCTGACACAATCCAGTTAACGGCTATGGTTGATTTCATTATTCATTATGGTTGGTAGATAACATGGTTGAATGTAAATTCAATTTTAGTAACTAATTCAAAAGAAAGGGCCTCAGTTTCAACTCCCGTTTCAAAATAATGCCAATATCGTGCTATTGACTTATTGTGATGATAAACACTGCCACTGGGATACAAATCATTCTTTAAAAAATTTACAAGTCACATTTAAAAGTGCTCGTGAACTCGTCTTTAAATAGTTATAATTACGTATACTGCTTATTTGTAAAAACTTCAACTGCTCACATTATCAGGTGAGTTACCAAACAATGGTTTTTGAAATTTTGAACTAGTGACAGACAGCATTTAAAGCTTATCATGCGTCGAAGTCTTCAATGTTGTTTTTGTTTGAAGAAATAAAAGTACATCTTGCTCATAGTGCAGCGTAGTCAACTGAATATATAACGCAAAGCATGTTAAAATATTGCATAATATTGCATTTGTACTGGCACTTGGCAGCTATAGCGCTCTACTACAAGCAGAAACTTTCGAGTTCATGTTTATCATTTTTGTTTGTTTTCATCTGAGCCAGTTATGCAAAAGAAAGTCTCTATGCGAACTCTTGGTTTTCGTAAAAAAAATAAGCGTGAGAGAAAAAATGACATAGACTTTGAAGCAGCAAAGGGGTAAGTTGAAACAAAGACTAGCCTCTTTGTTGGCCCTTTAAATAATGCTCAAGTATTTAAATCCTAACTAACTTCAATAACTCTTTAAAAACACAACCATGCGTAGTCGACCAAAGTCTGATTGAATTAAACAATAATGAATTCATTAATATAATTTGAGTAAACTGTAATTGATTCAGAAATTTTAATTCAAATTATGATTGCACCTTGGGTGTACATGGCGTCAATTGTGCGCATGGGATGATGCGTTAGAGGCAAAAGCGCAAATTTTTCAAATCATATCCAAATATTATTCTTTTATTTATGATTACTTGATTGAAAAATAAGGTGTATAAACAGCACCCCTATATTTGTATCGATTGTTTGTAATTATTTTGCTGTTTGTGTTTGTCATACAGTATATTTACGATTTTGATCAATAAAAAATTGTTTTTTTTTGTTATCCAGTAGATAAATTTGTTGACCGTACTCCATCATCTAAAAACTTAGCGATTTTAAAATTATTTGTCAAGTTGTCTTTTTTAAACACGCGCAATCGTTGTACTAGTATTTTCGATTTAATTCACCTTCGGTTTTAACTTTAACGTGCATTGATTAAAACGTCTGGATATTTGTATAGGACATTATCTTTTCATGAAAATCGATCTTACTAACCTTAGCAACTGAATTTAGTAGTACAGAAGGAAGACGAAGAATGGGAAGATTTTTTTTAGATTGGATAGTGTCCATATGGAATGTCTGGATATGGACATTAAATAAATAGTTGATGTGATGGTTTAGGTAGGTTGGTCGTATATAGCAATAAATCAACGGTTAATTTCAATTTCAAGGTTCTACATATGGATAATTTCTTTGTATGTGATGGTTTAGGTAGGTTGGTCGTGTATATAGCAATAAATCAACGGTTAATTTCAATTTCAAGGTTCTACATATGGATAATTACTTTGAATGCCAAAGGTTACAGATTAAGTTTTATAAAATTGCAGAGCATAAAATCCTCCCCATTTTTTTCAAATATGAATGCCAGCCAGAATATGTAAGGGAAATTTTAGAAAAGTAGAAGCAGTCGATAAAAGTAAGATCAAGTCTATGGGCGGAACATTTAGCGCCCATAAGTCAGAAGAGCTCCATGGTTTATTTACGACATTATGCGTCTTATTTTTTAAATCATTTAAGTGTATATACTCCCGAGACGATTGTGCCACTACAATGTCAAAGTATGAATTTAAAAACCTTCGCTCGGTATTTACACTCGCAAGGTTTTAGTTACAGAGCGTATATTTTGTGTTTGCCGCTTCGACTTATGTGGTTCATGCTTGCCAACGACGTCCCACGTTACGGCAGTTGATGTTAATCTTTTCCTAAATTAAAAGTATCGTTTTAAAATGGTTCGAAAATCTAAGCCGTAAGGTGTAAGGTGTATGTTTCAAGTTTCCAGGTCAAACAATCATGGGCTCCACACCTAAACTAAGAAACGGGACGCATTCGATGTAGGTAGGTCTCCAGCTTTAATTCTTCTAATACGACACTGCGAAAAAAGGATGTAATTCATAAGGTTGACCTCCCAAGAAGATCTCCCGAGATAAGTATCATATATAATGTTTGGCCACCTGCACCTCAGAAGACGTTATCAAAAAATCTTCTATGAAGATCTATGAATGCCCCGTAAAGAAAAGCTAAGCGTCATGACACGTCACTTTTTTCACAAATGACAAGCTTAACAGTGGCCTAAGCGAGGGAAGTGAAGTATGGGATAGCTGTCTGCCACGAGAAGGAAATACTCTTATAAACTTATCATGCAAGTCCCATTTATTTCTGATTGGGTATTGGGGTTAAAAGAAACGATATTTCAAACGGATAGCAAAATTTTAGCATGAGGTGGGAAAGTCTTCCCGTCTTTGGAAAGTACAGGATGGAGTGACAAGTCACACCCTATACAGCAAAAGAAATCATGGAAATATCCGTGTCTGACTTCTACTTCAAAGAATCAGTGGAGTCATAAATTTTTTAATCAATACTCAACGGCATATATATGACAGCAATGCGTTTTTGAAAGAAAAGTATTATTGCTATAATTTCTGAGAATATAATGTTGATGCTACAAATTAATGAATTTTAACAATCGGTTAAAGCATTCATCAAATAAAGGCTATATGCAAAGTCATCTAACAAATCAAGCATTTTAAATCCAACTACATTTGAAACATTATTGGTCCCATGCAAATATCATTGATAAAACATAACGCACCGTATGAAAAAATCGAAGCCAAATGCATGCATTCAGAAACTGCACTTGCGACGATTAATCATTACGAAAACTAAAAACAATCAAGACAATCAGTATTCAAGTCAATAAGTCCGCTAGTGGCTTGTATGCCTGCTATCATGTAATTATGTAAAGCTGACGTGGCATGTATTGCAGCATCTGCACTTACTGTAGCTACGTAGTATAGCAGGTGCATCAGCCTATCGTTTGTAATGCATGCATATGGAATTCAATATTCAATGTAGGTATTTACTTTACCTTCACTTATTACATTTGTTCACTCTGTTCTGCTCTGTGTGTGAATCAAGAAATGTAAGATTTTTGATTAGCTATTTTTCACTATAGTAGTAATCGCAGAATAAATTACTTCAAGCTGTTTAATTGAAATATATTAAAGCAGTGTTTAACATCGTCTTGGCTTATTTCAGAGGATTGAAAATGTCTGAGGAAGGTCCAAACAATAAAGCGGAGATCCAGGAAATATTCCGACGTCTTAAACAAACTCAGCCTGCCAACCGGGTAAATAAATATAATACTAAATAAAATTTACAGTTCGTCTACTTTTTATAAAATTTTTGAATTTGATGATCGTTTCTCTTTTAGACTTGTTTTGATTGTGGTGCTAAGGCACCTACTTGGGCTAGCGTTACCTACGGAGTTTTCATCTGTATTGACTGCTCAGCAGTTCATAGATCCCTTGGCGTCCACTTATCATTTGTTAGGTCAACGCAGTTGGATACGACCTGGACATGGACTCAGCTACGATGTATGCAGTTGGGAGGGAACGCAAATGCTGTAAGATTATTTAAATCTAACAAAACTACGTTATATCTTGTTATCAAATTTATTTGATTAGTTTTTAATCTTTCAATTTTTACAGCAAGCCTTCTTTAGCCAGCACCATTGCTCTACGACTGACGCCCAACAGAAGTACAATTCAAGAGCTGCCCAATTATACCGTGAAAAGCTTAATCAACTTGTGTCTAAGCACAACAAGCTTCATGGATACAAGGTAAAGTCGACCAGACAAGGATGAACATACATGAAACGATGTTAGGAAATTTTATAACTAATAACAATGACTATAACCGATAATGCACATTTTTTTTACCATTAACAGATTGTTTTCGATTCTGATGAACCAGTTGAGCAAAATTCCGAGAAAGACTTTTTTGACGACATCAAAAATGTCCAAGAAGGTGTTCAGGACCTGGCCATCGATAGCCTAGCTTGCCTAGTGGATCTGAAGGTAATTTAATGACAGGCTTGGCCGGATTCACAGTCACATTATTTGCAAAATACTATAAAAAACTATACAATCTATATTTTTCAGCAGAATAAAAACGGTTCATCCAAGGGAGAACAATATCCCGGCCCAAGTGTCGACGGAATAGCTAGCTCCACTAGCTTAAATGCTCCATCATCTGCCCCACGAAAGTCTACAATTGGCGCTAAGCGTCCTGCTGGAAAGGTTTGTATAAAAATTAAAGTGCAATTTGTTAAAGAATGTTTTACTTTATCCTTCGAATATTTCTTGTCAGCTTGGAGCAAAAAAGCTTGGACTCGGAGCTCAAAAGGTGAAGGCAGATTTTTCTGCGATTGA
>JAANSQ010000700.1:0-19958 GCA_036850885.1 Lepidocyrtinus dapeste | reverse complement strand
TCCTACGTTGTCTTGTTGATATTGGCTCACGTACGAAAGTAATAGATCATAAAATAAACCTCTACTCAGCAGTACTTATTATAGATCATGAAAATAACCATAACAATACCCAAGTAGACATTTTATGTCTGAAAAGTGCCAGAAAGATGAAAATAAAAGATGATACGACTCTGGCATAAACTCTTGCTGAAAAACATTAAATCCATATGCGAAGCTGTTCCTCTGTCGTTTTCCGTCATTCCAACATGCATACATTTTTCTAAACAAACTCCATGCACTTAATTTTTTGAAAACCTTTTCCCCTTTGGTCTTCATGACTTCATGAGAATCAAAGCTTCACCCTTCCTCTGTTCCTCTGTTCTGCTTCTCCATCAACTTTTAACTCATTTTTTGAAATGAAAAGAGCCTATAAGCCCTGCACTTATTTCGATACAATGTAATTGTTGCGGTCACAAACCCAGAGAGCATTCCATTGTATACATTTCTTCCCTAAGCTATATGTTCACCAGGTGTATGTAATATTTGTACAGAACCTCGACCGCTACTTGCATGACAGCTCTTTATTAACATTTTTCCACTGAAAACTTGTCTCCATCTCTTAAAGTACATATTCATGAAGCAAAAAAAAATCCTACTCGTTTGGTTCACTTGACATGACTCGGCTTACAAAAATGTTTTTAGTGGTTCAGGTTCTGGGTATCAGGATGATTTTTGTTATGTTCTGCTACACTCCAATCTCAATCCTTTTAGATAATACATACAGTAAACAATGTTCGTCGTCTATAGTTCAGTCCCCATAGAATCAAGTCAGCCTAATAAAAAATCCCAATCTGAGTCGCAGTCTAAGCTCACAAAAAAAATTCCAAACAATGTAGACACAATACCCTTGTAATGTTTTACCTGTTGGATTTCCCAAAGCACACACCTGTTCATGTTCACTATTCTACAGAAAAAAAAACCTTTGACAATGCAATATCCTTTAACATCATAGTCATTATCAGTATTCTCCAATGTAGACAAAAAGCGTCATTTAGTGTAACCCCAAGTGAAACTCTAAATCTCTCCGAGTTCTCCGAGCCTTACCATGAGTAAAGACATTTAGCGAAGGAATACCTACAGTCTTAATCCCCCATTCAGATTTTATTCCGCTGATAGTAACTAATTATCATATTCATCATATACCTTATTATTATCATAATCATCCTTCTTCACGATTTCAATTGTAGACCAAATAAAACCCTTCGCATCAATGAGCCTTACCTAAAGCAAGAATTATCAGAGCTAATCAATCTCCCTCCCTCCCGAACGACTTTTCCTCTCGGGCTTAAATTAAAGAGACTGTACGAGCAGAGCACCACCGTCCTAATTGGTTTCGAGGAAGTGGAGGAAGTATACGAAGGTAAATCTTCATCTCTATGAAAAATCTTCATATTAATAAATTTTTTCCTACGCTTCATTCGTTTCAAAGACGGGGTTAGTAATAAACCCACTTTTTTACATACTGTCTTATTCAGTTTAAATTAAACCCGTTTTTTTTTTCTTTATGAATTCATAAGACTCTCGGCTGCCAAAGTTAATAAAATTATGCTTATTTTTTTCCTCGTGAAGTTTACTCTAAGCACCTTTTTTTCAAAGGAAAGTAATATCTAAGAAATCCTCATTAAGATTACACTCGTTTCTTAGTGTTTGTGAATGTGTTCGCCCCAGCCCCGTTTTTTTCAACTGATCCATGTATAAAGTTATTAGCGAGCTGACTACATTCATGCAAATTTTTTTTCGACGTTATTAAATTATATGAAAGATTAGTACGTGGAAAAGACTAGAAGAGGAAAAGATTAGCAAAAAATATTACATTAAAGTTAGATTTAAGCGTAGACCATAGTACCAGCGCTCCATACAGGTAAATTGTGATAAGCGTATTTTTCTCCGTAAATTTAGTGGAGGTAAACAACTCTCTTATGCTCTACCCTATCTGCAAAAATCATACCTGTATTTTTTCTCAATGTTTAGCATAATGACTTAACCAATTGGATTTTTTTAGAGGAAGAGTTTAGATTCTACGTAAAAATTTTTATAGTGAAGTACACGCACAACACAAATTTAAATAGGTAGATTATAATCCTTGAAAAAAATACGAGTTGCATTATCGCGTACTTCCTCCTTGATAATTACAATTAGTGTAAGTGTATGCCTAAAAGCCTTGTTGGTTTTTGAAACGTTCTTAGGCTCAACTGCTCAAAAGACTCAAAAGACGTGCCTGTGTTAAGAAAATGTGACTAGGCTGTTGGCTGTCAAGCCTAAGATGAAGTTTAGTGTAATTGGTAGAATTGGTAGGGACTGTGACCATACAAAAAGGTGATGCTGTGAGTGTATCCGCATTCGCATCACATCGCGTTTTAATTTTGAATTTGAATGGTCCTTTTTCTATAAAGTCTGAAATCCGCTCGAGAGTCTTTTGTGCTCATGTGAGGTAATACAAATATCATTGTTTAGGCTAATATGGTTTAAACACGCTAAGTTTCTTTTCAAAGTTTTTCTCTTGAGAAATAACAAGCTGATTTATTTCGTATGTTTTGAAATCACCTGGTATTATGTAACTCGCATTAGTCATCTGTAGTTGTAGTGTCTCTGTGTGTTTGACGAACCGGATGAAAGTAACCGTGAATCTTTATCTCGTTGGGACATTTTCATTCTGCGTCATAACGTCGTAAGGAATAATAAAAAAAATCAAAGCTTCAAACTTTCAAAGAGTAAATCTGTAGGCTGCTTCAAACCTTAATATTTCAAATGGTAGTTTCAGTGTCCCAGTGAAAAGTCCACCGAATGAATAGTTTATTGCCTAATCCGTCTTTTTCCTTACGTTCATTATCACTCATGTGTGATGTGATGGTGAATGAATGCAAAATGAAAAAATTTGCCTAATGTTTACTACCACTACCTAATTTTTTTATGTGGAGGGTGTGCATTTTACAATTTACAACCTCGTGTTTGGTCTTTGCTGTTGGGCCATCTTCTCCTTCATCTGTTTTTGAAAAGTTTACAGTGAAGCTTAAGTTTGCACCTGGTGCCATAAAAACTTAACTGTCATCTTGAAGGTATTAACGGAGCCTGGCAAATGTAACATGAGCTTAAGCTATAAAATTTTAAGTTATTCACACCAGCATTCAGTACCGAGTACCAGCCAGATTTAATATTTTCATTCGATCCTTACATCCCTTCTTACGTCACGTTACAATAGACACCGTGAGATTGTCGATGGTCTAAAAGCTTAATATTTTTTCGCCATTCATTATCATTTTTTTCGTAATGAGTAGAGAGAGTAAAGGTAGATAACGTATTCTCTCTTTTATTTATTACTGTCGATGACATTACAATATTTTTTGAAAATAGTGACAAGGAAGAACCTATTCTTATTCATATTCTAGCCTGAAGCCATTGGGACAAAACTGTAATCTTTTTTTTGCTCACTGAGCGCTGGTCCATTTAGCAAGGAAAAGCTAGACGAATTTATATTCGACTGAATGAATCATGATGAATCCTCTTTGAAAAAGAATTTCTTTCATTATGCATAATGGCAGAAAAAAACCAGCAGCGGTGAATTCCTATGCACCTGCGACTTGTTTCACTAAAAGTTTGAGATGAGATGAAGAAGAGACGATGATCATGATCACTGCGATGTAAAGTTGATCATGATGATGATGGTGGTCACAGTTGTGTAAAGAGTGGCTAAGAATGATATCATTTTTATTACATGGGGTGTATCTTCAAAACCACATAAGTGTAATCATATTTGTTCTTGAAACATTGAAACACGATATTTTGGGGAGGGTTGCAATTGGAACGTTTATCCTCGTGCAAATCATATTTTCTCGGCGGAACAAGTGTAAAGAATATAAGGTCGATTATGCAGACATTTAAATACAAATAGAAATCTTGATACTTTTTATGGGTACCATGGTGTCTGGTGACACCCTAGGTATATGTAGCGGGTCTCTTGTGTTAAAAACCTATTAAGACAAAACGGTTTTCGAAGAATACAATTAGGGATTGACTATGAGATCGGTTGAGTGAGGACGAGATGAGGCTGCACATGAAAGATTTTGGTCGTGTGTAAATATAATTCTGTTTCTTTCGTTTCAGGTAGACTTTCGGGGTGATTGATGAAATGCGAACGTGGTGGAGGAAATTAAGTTGAAAAAAGTGTACGTGCTCGTGAATATAAAGCGTAATAATGCGCGTGTTTTTCTCATTTGTAGAAAGTAGTAAAACAAAGGAAAAGGGAAAGGAGGAGTGATTTCTTTAAAAATGTGATTACAAAAGGAACACCACCTCCCTTATACACATTAATTGCAAGCGTTTGTTAATATTTTTTAAAATGGGACCTCTTGTGTTGAAGGGATTCTTTTTCTGCGACAAAATGAGAAACTGGTTTGGCTTCGGAAATAATAATGGATTAGATTACGGTACTGAGGATAATAGGAACTGCAATCTTGTGTTGTGCTCCTAGTGATGAAGATGACATAAAGCGTGTTTTGATCTGTGACAATAATAATGTGGGAACTCTCTACGATCACTAGGAATAATCAAGATAAGTTAGAATCTACTTCTGGTGCCCACCTACAGAGCAACAATCGCCGGTATACAATGCCTGAATCAAGCATTACAAATTTTAGTAACAATCCCCGAATGCATTCCTCCGCATCCGCTGCTGCGGCCCCATTGGAGGACCTTCACGCTTGGTCGATTTACCGCCAAAATCTCAACTCGGATTTTACAGACTCTGCGTTGGGAAGTGATGAAAGGTCTCCACTTCCTTACGGCAATTTCCAGTTGAGGGAGCAAACGGTACAGAGTATCCTTCGTCATCCTAGGCTTGCCCCGAGATCTGAGTTAGGCTCGAATATGTACGCCTACTTGAAGTTTGGTTTGCCTAGAGTGTTCCCTCCGAATGGTACCAGCATGCGGAAGGATAACTCTAGTGGTTATGACTCTGAAAATGACCACCACATTGGGAATAGAAGTGGTGGTGGTGGTGTGCCAAGTAAGAAGAGTCACTCTCGGAGTAAATCTGTTGAGGGCATGATACACACTCAGGAAATGAAGGTGTCCCGTGCTAGATCTGAGACTGATTTAATAGACGGATTGATTCCCAATCGGTTTGGGAATAGACAAATGAGGAGTGCCACAAGTGAGACTAATTTAGGAGGAGCTGTGGTGGCTAGTAACCACCACGTCTCGAAAGCAGGATCGCAGGTTTCCTTGGTGTCCAGAAGTACACATCATAATCACAATCATCCAGGGAATTCCGTTGCTGATGGACATCACAGTCGAGCCAGTGGAGCTGGAGGATTTAGCTCCAGGGGACAATTCAAAACTAGTGGCCATACTAACCAAGCGTTCTTAGATGATGTGATGAGTGCCAGGTCGGAAGATCATGGAGTCATTGTGCCGTATGCCTATCCTCATTTACAAATTAGAGGATTGTGTTATGAAGTAGATGGGGTGAGGGTCTTGGATGGAGTGAGTCTAGACCTTAATGGAGGGGAGATGATGGGGGTGATGGCTACATCAGGTAAAGAAATGTCTTATTTGCTTAATGATCAATAATAGAGATTAGTTAAAAAATACTCCAATTGGATATGAAAACAGATGCAGAAGGAACAAGTTTACTTGACGTCCTCACGTCAAGAATCAAACCGTCGCATCGTGTCGCCGGTGAAATATGGCTCAATGGAAATCAAATTCCACTTCAACGACTGGGAACTAGGGTAGGCTATGTCCGTAGGGATTATAGACTTCATCCAGACATCACAGTCTTACAAACAATGCAGTTTCATGGAATGCAGTTGGACATGGGGCGGAGTGAGAAGAGGAAAAAGGTATAAAGCAGAGCGATTTATAGATTCAAAAAGTCTTGTCGATTTCAAATTTTTACAGTATATTTACTTAACTGCCTCCAGATGCTTCATTTACTGGACGATCTTGGCTTAAGCCCTGTACGCTCTTCATTAGTAGAGTCTTTAACTGTTTCGGAACGGCAAAGACTCACTGTTGCTTGCCAACTTCTGCAAGATCCCGAAATAATTTGCTTAGACCAGCCAACTAGAGGAATGGACATTTTTGATACGTTCTTCCTCGTCGAATATTTAAAACAGTGGGCCAGTTCTCGTGCCAGAATTTGCATTATGACAATACACCCTCCGACTTTTGAAATATTTTCAATGTTCACTAAAGTCATCCTACTGTCCACTGGGAGGGTAATGTTTTACGGACACCGAAGTGAAATGCTTCCCTACTTTGCCTTCATTGAGTATCCTTGTCCGGCCTTTAAGAATCCTAGTGATTATTACATTGATCTGGTGAGCAAAACCTTTCAAAAACTTTTAATGCCCTTGCTTGTTAAGCTCATGAATTTCATATCATCCCTCTTGTCTTATCTGAAGGTAACCCTTGATACATTGTCAAATGAAGCGTTACTTGAATCAAGCCAACGAATAGAAACCCTCGCAGAGTCTTTCAGGAGGAAACAGGAACCACTTCCGGATCCATCGTCCAGTCCTCCTCAGGCTCTCCCACGAAAAATTAATTCGCCAAATGCTGCAATGCAATTCTGGAGAGTTTGGATGTGAGTTAATCAAACTAAGTGTTCAACACAAGTTTAAATTCAAATTAGTTAAATTGTATTATTGTTTATAGGTACATGATAGTACTGAAATTCCCCTGGAACATTATATCTTGGGTGACAACCCTCTTATTCGCCGCCTCCATATCAATAATGATTGGTGCCATATACTGGAACGTACGGTTAAGCTTAACACAAGATCAAAACTCTCTAAACGACAGATTGGGCTTCCACTGGGTCATACTGTGCCTAGGGTTGTGGCCAGTATTGTTGGTTATATTGTATAACGACAAGAAAGAGATGAGATATGTCGCCAGAGATATATCCGAAGGACTGTATTCCAGAGCCATGTTCAGCGTAGCAAAGGTAAAAAATAATAAGACCTAAGCCAATAAAGCCCGCATCAAAGTTTTTCTGTTGACTTTCACATTTTGATAATTTCAGACGCTGCTTGAGTTGCCATTCATATGCAGTATTCTACTAGGTTACATCATACCAGCTTATGTAATGGCTGGGCTTCAGCAAAATGAAACCGTGTTCTATTACTACATTGGTAAGTTTCTCTTCTTACCCCACCTACAATTTAATTAGTTAATCTTATCTAAGTTTTATTAGAGTTGTTAACCTAAAATGATTTTTTATTACAGGCTACGTGCTATTGTACGCTTACACAGTTCTTACACTTTTGCGCACACTTATCAACTGTTTCATCTCGCATACATTGACCCTCGCCCTTACTTATCTGTTATTCCTGCCACTTGCTCTTGCATCCTACTATTCAATCCATATTCTTGACCTAGGATCCTGGTGTAGATTTCTACGCTACTTAAGTCCAGTTGCATGGACATATCGAAACCTCATCAGGAATGAGCTAAGTGAGCCAATGAGCTTCACTTGTCCCAACAACCCGTTAACTTATGATGCCACTATAGTGAGTCAACTTCAGTGTCAAATTGATACCAGTGCGAAGGCACTAAAGTACTTTGGATTTGATGTGGACTCTTCCGTTGCCTGGATGGGAGTTGTCGTAGTGGCTGGGATGCTTCTAGGAGAAATCGTTGTGGGATTGATTATGTTCATTTTACGAGGGGGAGTGAAGTCTAGAGGAAGGAGGAAAAAGTTTGGTAAGAACGGGGAATACACTAGAGAAATTGAGGATGATGATGATGTCGGTTTTTAATTAAACATTTTATGCATATATTACATTCCTGCATATTTTTAGAACAAAGACATAATAATATATCACTTTGTTATTTTTAATTAAATTTTTTACATATTGAAAACTATAAATTTTACATAAGTAACATAAGTAAATACTTTACAGATGGTATGAAGAACAATTTTTAATTGAAAAAACTATAAAGACTAAAATCCATATACTTCCTATTTTAGCTTTAGAAATTGATTAATATAAATTACGATATCAAATGTGTATTTAATTTTTCATCTAGAAATAAATGTCTACATTAATTTTTGTAGAAGAAACAAAATTTGATGGTAGTTTAGTCCTCGGTTTCTTCATCTCCAGTTACCATTTCATTCTTCATCTTCTTGTACGCTTTGTAGACATTTATTCTGCCGTATCCATACTGCAAAATTTAAAAAAAAAATGCTCCTGATGTCTGCAAGAGAATTATTAAGTTACATTCAAAAGTTACCATGTGGTTGGGAAATTCATTCTGAGGCACTGGTCCACATTGGTCTCCATCGACGGGCTGGAGTTCTCGCTTTGTCGTTTCGGTAAAAAGCTCCATCATTTCGTCAAAGGTCAAGTCTGGTTTTACGGACAAGAGAAGGGCTCCAGCTCCTACAAGATTTGATTACCAAAGTTTATAAATATTTAAAATTTCATGAAAGTCCTAGTATTTTTATGTCGAACCTGTAACTGCTGGACACGCCATTGAAGTGCCGGAAAGAACCCTATAGGAATTATCGGTTACAATATGTGCCGAGTTTACATCTTGACCTGGCGCACACACATCTGGCTTGGTTATATTAGTTAGGACCGTTCTATTATTAGGGATAGTGCCGAATAACCCGAAAATTCCAATAGGTCCTCCAGTAGATGCCCCAATAACTTTTGGGCCTCTACTAGAAAATTTCGAAAGTTTGTCATCTTTATCGGTAGACCCAACGCCCATAACATCTTGGTTTTCTCCTGGACTACCCAAGGTTTCACATTTTGGTCCACTGTTACCCATAGCGAAAATTGGTAAAATTCCCGCTGCTCTCCATGCCTTTATAACGGGTTCGAACCAATTTGACCCACCTGGACCTCCCCACGAATTGTTAATGATGTGGGGA
The DNA here is from genome assembly GCA_036850885.1 of Lepidocyrtinus dapeste. Lineage (NCBI taxonomy): Eukaryota > Metazoa > Arthropoda > Collembola > Entomobryomorpha > Entomobryidae > Lepidocyrtinus > Lepidocyrtinus dapeste. Next base: position 11,032 of record JAANSQ010000700.1, on the reverse strand, counting down.
GACGTGGCGCATTTTACTCTTCCACCCTGTTTCGCCCTTTCAGTATCGCCTGGACAGAGAAAAAATTGACCACAGGCTAGGAGTGAATGCTGCATACAACTGTCAAGAAAACAACCCCTACATGCGGCCCATTTCGCTCCAGGGGCAACCCCGACGCCTCCTTGACCAACGGAAGTTGCCATGGTATGCGTGCCTAAAATACGTAATTTTTAAAATTTGTCTTCAAAAGGTTTTTAGATGTATTTTTACCATGGCCATGGTTATCTTCGGGATCCAGCGTATTCAAAAATGGGTCATACCACCCATGATTAGGTCGTCCTACGTAGTTACTCCTCAAAGCTGAATGTGTTCCTCGAACACCAGTATCGATCCCTCCCACAAGGATTCCTTCTCCTGTGGTTATATTCCACAATTTGTGTGCCTTGATTTTCTTCACATTCCATTCCGGTCCGACAGGCACTCTCCCAATCGACATATTGAATGTTGGAGGGAGAGGAATTTTCAAATCCTGTGCGATGGCTTTGACCACAGGTAAATTTGCTAAGGTTTGGAGAAGCGAAGTGCTCGCATCCTTGATATAGACTTGATTAGTAATCCAATATGATTCTGTATGCACTGGGAGGCCTTTAAGTGCTTGAAGAACTGGAGCTTGTGACTCTGCCGAGAAGGACTGAAGCGCAAAGGTCAACGCAGAATTTTTCTCGGATTTGGAAGAAAATTGCCTTTGGGCGATGCTTTGAATTATGGGAGCATTTGACTCAACAAATGACACTATAACACCAGGAGAAGAGTCTGAAGGGGATTGAGAATCTTCAGGGGAAGATGGAGAAAATAATGATGAAGCCACCGGAACTAGATTCATACATTGTACAAATCTTATTAATGCAAGAAATCGAAAACTTAAATGAGTAATCATTGTGTTCTCTCTGTTTTAAAAATTTATTTTAACTTAAACTCTTTCTATGCTGGATTTGCACAATCCATCATGGTTGTTTTCTTTTATTGAAAAGGTTTTACTATCCTCATTTCCTCCATCGTATTTCGTGTATACGTCGATGTTAGATCATTTCAATTTAATGCATTTTTTAATTACCAATAGATTACTTGTACAAACTATAATATACGATATTAAAATCCAGTAACAAAGGCACATCACATTATTATGCGTCACTAAGCTCAAGTTAAGATTCGGTCCGTAGATAAAATACATATAGTCTTCCTTTCCTTTACTTGATTCGTCTAGGCCAGGGATAATTAAATTATTATGAAAAGAAATACCAGTTTGTAGAGTATCATGATTATCTGCGATTACGGAGTAAATACATGGAAAAATTATATTTAATGAGGATTGAAGATGAAGAACGGAGAGAATACTTGGGAATTTCGGTGACTGTCCAGTATCCTGGAGAAGGAAATATGCTTTTAAAACAGATTAAGCGGTTGAATGATTCGAGAAAGGAGTTACTACGAGTTCGGTTTTTTGCCATATCATCCTCTTCCTTTTGAAAACATTTTAAGGTCATATTTTTTTCTTAACGAGATTCGTACGGATATAAAATAATACAGAAACTTGTATTACACAATGGAATTATATAAATAACCCACCTGTTATCAAACAAGTACAACACAAAAGTTTATTTGCTCAAAATTTAACAAATTTACTTGCTAATTTTAGCATAACCGCTATTTATGGGTTCTCCACAATACTTCAGACCTTTTATGCCACCGGTTTGATATGAATGGCATAAATAACTGCTACATAATCAATTCATGAAAGATAAAGATAAGCGGCACTTTGCATGATTTAATACTAAAAAAGTATATATTTTCCAAGCTTTTCCATTTCCAATTGAACTGGTCATACTTGAAAAATCAAAAATCCATGCTAATTTATAGTAAATTTTAAATCGTTTTCAATAAAAATAATGAATAATTTAGTATACATCCATAATCATACTTAAGTTAAGGTTTTAATGCATATAACTTTAATTCTTGTAGCTTGGAAATCTAATTCACGAGCGTGGGCGTCTGGTTTCAGACCTCGAGAAATCTCAAGGTTAAGAACAAGGATTAATTGTGGAACTTCAGTGGGTGTCTTAAAGTCGGATTTTCCATTATCTGAACAGACCCAGCCCTCAAGACTTCAAAGTATTAACTATTAAGAATGGACATTATGTTTCAAAAATTAACCATATTTATAATAATTATTCAAAAATCAGCATCACCCTTCTGTCACAACATGAACTTGCATAAAGCAAAGCAAGTGAAGTACCACAACTTTTTTGCAAAATCATAAGCATTCACCACGCTTCAGAACCTGGAATAATGACACTTGACTCTTCTGCTCCTCTCGTGATTGTCATCGTCAGTCATACATAATTGTTTCGTGAATTGCATGCAAACAATGGCAAATAAGAATTAATTTATAAATCCTGCAGTCTCATCACCAATTACGAATCCTCATAATTCACAAGTCTCACTTTAATTTCCATGTTTCACGCAAACTGCCGAAGCATTTAGCCTTTTAATACTGTTTCTGCATAAGTAAGGAAAACAAGTGCTCCAACTTTTGCTCTGTTAAAACTGTTAACCAAACAAACCACAAAAAATAGGTTCACGGAGAAGTTTGCCGCAAAAGCTATAATTTTCTGTAAACAATATTTTCATTCAATGCTTAAATTTTTCCGTGAAACTAGTTAATTCCGCAAGTCTTCTAGGTACAAGTGTGGCCACGAGGCACGAATCACACTGGGTTCTGGTGAAGTACAATGTGCAAACAGATAAGATTTTCCTTGTTGAGAAATGTGTTTGTAAGTGAGAATGCCCTCATCCTCGTCACAAAAAAAGCTGAAACAGATATCAAAATCTTTTTGATCATCATTAGTATTTGACTCGGTTGTGTTTCTTCGTAAAACCCAAAATATCCATTGACTATTTTGTTCCAGACTGATAAACGTAATAGTTACAGAATCATATACGGAGCGTGGAATATAAATAGACTCATTATTTGGTCACGAATGATAACGAGTGGTAATTAGTGAATGAATGGAATACTTTGGCAAACTTTGTCAGAAACAAAGAGAAAATGCATAAGCTTCTAATCAAAGGTGGGAAGTGGAGCAGAAAAAAGTCAGAATTTTCTTTCACTTGGAAGGTTCTGTTAGTGTCATTGTGCTTGAACTGTACTGCCGCAATGTTAAGTTCGGGTAATTACAAATTTAAAAAGTGCTTTTGGAATTTCCTCGCAATGCCCCAAAGTAATATTAAACTTTGACATTTTACAGATGGAAAACTGGAGAGCCAAGACCTGGAAGTGTTAGACTATAACTCCTCCAGCTCGAATGATACTTCAGGCTTATCGTATCGTTTCCAGTGTATTGTGAAGGGCTTGAGTGAAGACCAACTAACAAAACTCACTTCAGAGGAGAAGGAGATGGACCATAAGGTTGTGATAAATGTCTATGGAGTGGCGAATAGTTCCGAAGAAGGAGAAGAAATCGAAGGTATGTTTTGATGAATTTCATATTTTAAAAACATTGGTGCATAAACATAAACCTTTGTAACTTAGAATTAATTAAATTTAATCTATAGGAAAACCATACAACATAACACTCCGAGCTGTCAACAATACGCTTGTAGTGACTGGAGAAATAAAATCAAATATATCAAGGGAGGGAGACGGAAATGACTCGTTGCCTATAAGCAGATGTGATGTAGTATTTCTGGACCAAATTGAGGGAAGGTCAAGCCTTGATTTAGGTTAACTGCCAATTATAATTATTAACCTAATTTATACACATAGATTAAAATTAATTCATTTGTCTGACGTTGTCCCTATTCTTTAATATGTAGGAACAGGGGTGCCTCCGGAAATTATCAGCGATTACAACCATGTCGTTTTAATGAAGGGAGCGCCTGAACAAGTTATCAGTTGCACTGCAGAGGGTCACCCTAAGCCAAGAATGAGTTGGAGGAGCAGGGTATTGAGAAATATTAATTAAAAAAACATTGGTATAGGCTTAGGACTTACGAACTATGAAAACAAGATTACTAAAATTTGGTTTGCGCTAGGGGCGAAATGCGACTCCAGCCTTGTCCAAGGACAATGAATATAATTTCCAAGGAGAAACAACTTCTTATCTTTTGTTCTCGCAAGTCACCGAGTCAACCTCGGGAAACTATACTTGCATTGCTGAAAACAAATATGGTAGAGCAGTTAAAATTTTTGAAGTCGAGGTGATTTCCGTGGAAGCAATCAATCTCAACTGTAATGAAATCCCAGATAGCTCGGAATCCTCGTTTGACAACGGCAGTAAAGTAATTTTCTCCCAGAATATTTATGATATTCTAAGGAGATCTAAACGTAATTTATGGTATCAGTGGCGTGGACAAAAGATTTACATTCCTCCATTTAATCGACCTGGAGATTCTAGTGGCAACAGCGAACACAGTGACATGCAGCGATTAATTAATTTGATAACTGAAAGGCTTAAATTAGCTGATAAGGTAGCAGTTAACAAATGGGATAATAACGTTCCAGTAGAAGACATTCCAAGGGAGCAGATAATTTTAGAAAATATGGTCAGACAAGCAGAAAACAGGGGTATAAATACAATCTGGGCACAGAGATTTTTTCGCAATCAGATTGAAGCCAATAAGGATATTCAGTATGAACTCTTGAGGATTTGGAGATTACATGGAAGGCGTCCCCCAGGCCCCCCAGTTGACCTTGGTAATGACGTGCGTCCACAGATTGACATAATTAACGGGAAACTAATAGAGCTAGCGAAGCGGACAGATTACGAAAGACATGAGCTGAAATGCAGAGTGGAAGTTGAGAGATGTGCAAGATACGCAACATTTGAGTACAATTTAGATCCTTTGCACCAAAAAGCACTTCAAATGGCCACTCAAAGTGTTTGCGTGGACAGAAAACGGGAGCCATATCCCGCAGATTTAATAGGCGATCCATATCCCTCCATACTACCATTTTAATTTAATTTTACACTTTCATTGCACAACTATGCACCATTCAAACAGTATTAAAACTACAAATTTTTGTGATTTTCTATTCATAAATTTTGACCGAAACTTTAAAACTTTAAGCTTTAAAACTAGATTTGTATTATTTGATTACTTTACTGAATAAGCAAAATAAAATAAATGCATTAAATTTGAGTATAATAACACACCACTCGAGTTTGATGATTTTGCTGGAAAGTCCATTAGATTAGCAAGATGACAAAATGTCACTCAACTAATCTCAAACATTTCGCTTTTCATACTCAAAAATTGGCTCGACTCTTTTAGCTTTTTAGGAAAGAGAAAAGTTGAGTTACCCAATGCAAAAGTGTATTTGTGCTTTTCATGAACAAAGTTGATGAGTTGGGCGTGTCGTCAATTTCAAACCAAGTTTTTGCTCGCGGGGTTCTACAACAGAAGCTTTCTGTAAGCTGCTAGCCTGGGTGGAGTGGCTACATCATCTTCTTTGCTGTTGCGGGCAGCCTAAAGAAAAGTACTTGGACAGAATAGCAGAACAAGATCACTAATTCAGTATTAGAAACTTTGAAGTAGAGCTTTACACAAGCAATTTTCTTGCTCAACCTACCTGTATTATGGGCAAGAAGAAGGTTATTTAATAGGAAACAATAAACATTACTAAACTATAAACTATTAAAATTAAATTTGCTTAAAAAACGAGTAACTGTTGCGAATTTAGTTTCCTATAAAAATTAATATATTTGATGCAGCGAGTGTTGCGGTAGAAACGGTCAAGTTCACTATGAGCCTCCCAAAATTTCAGATCCTTAAAAGATTCATCCAATAAAAAATTATAAGTATTAAAATAAGTTAGCATTTTATTACAATTATTGAACTGGATAGGTTGAAGATATGATAAAAAAAAGTTTGAAAGGGCGTAATAACTTTGTGTGCACATCTCTACTTTGAAGGATAATGTTCGACATGGCGGTATAGGTTGCATTATATGGAGCAGATACACTCACAAAAAATGCCAAAGCACTTCTACGCACTCATTTTTTAGGCCGCTATCCTGTCCTGTGTATTTTGACATTCAGTTTTGCCTGCAACAAAATGGGGCGACGCCTAACTTTAGCCGTTCCTGCGATATCTTCGGCTGGGCTCCATTCATCTTTTTTCAACACATATACTCGCAATGTTGGTAGTAATGTAAATAGTGGAAAAGGATATGTTTGAGTGTTTTTAGATACACTTTACACTTTTTACGCGACAGGAAAGTTTTTGTAAATTAAATTTGTAGTAAATTTAAATTTTTGCTTTTAATTAGCTATTGTCAGTTTAAGTAAACATTAAACTTAGGTTAGAAATTTAATAAACTTCGAGTCTATATTTAAATTAGGATTTTATTCACCCGGAAAGTATTCTTTTTCAAATTATTATAGTTCCTTGTCGAAATCGTACCGGTATCTTGAAAACTTAATAAAAACACTTGTAATCAAGCTTTTTAATTAACTGTGTAGGAGTTTTTGCTACGTAAGAAGCATTTTAAGTACTGTAGAGTCCCTTTCTTACATTATTGTTCAACTATTACCGTGAAATTTAACGTGGAAGTTTTTATTGAGGCAAACACTTGGAAGGTCGACGTTTGTGATAAGAAGTCTAAGCAGGGAAAACAATTTGTGCTAAATATTAACTTGATCACAATGGCTGCCGCTGAAGTTGCTTATTACACGGACGAGGAGATGATGATGATCGATGATGACTGCATCAAAAAGTCCCTGGAGGAAGAGGAGCAAAGTATCCAGGAAAAAGACCTTCACCCCCTTTTGAATACCAATGTAAGTGAAAAATTGCACTTGAAATTTATTCCAAATGCTTGTTAATTTTAAATTCTAATATGTTCAAGACTATACATAGGTTCTAATTTTTAATGTGGGTTTTAATGCAGGTCATTTCCTCCATCCTGAGCTACCTACCGTTCCGAGACTTAAAATCAATTGCATCAAAAAGTCCCTGGAGGAAGAGGAGCAAAGTATCCAGGAAAAAGACCTTCATCCCCTTTTGAATACCAATGTAAGTGAAAAAAGCAAGTTTTGGTATATTGCACTTGGAATTTATTCCAATGTTCAAGACTACATAGGCATATATTTTTAATGTGGGTTTTATTATATTGCAGGTCATTTCCTCCATCCTGAGCTACCTACCGTTCCGAGACTTAAAATCAAGTCGGCTTGTGTGTAGGACGTGGGAAGAAGAGAGTAATCAGTTCTTCAAGGAAAAGTTTCAAATCGTGATCAATAGCGAAGAAAGGCTGCAGCAATTTACCACGGAGTTCTTTCACAATCGTACGTACAGTCATTCAGTTCAAATCGGTCCGTACATGTATCTTGGGAATCCCTCCGCCGAGACTTACTTCAACCTGTACGGTTTCTTTGTCAAGAAGTTAGTTTTACTGAAAACCCAATGTTCTGCGTACCACCTTCGTGAGATTTTGTTTCGGCAAGCGCCAAACGTGGAGGAACTTACTCTGCACGGAATGACTCCTGGCAAGTGTAGATTTCATGAGAACCTCCATATGTACGATCGAGACGAGCTCCCTAACTTGAAAGTTCTCCATATCAATTTGATGTCAACGCAGGGAGAAGTGTTGCTCCATGATTTTCTCTACGACTTGTTCTCCGTTACTCCAAACATACAAACCATCTCAGTGCCCAATCCGCAATACAAAGGATTCCTTAAGACGCTAATAGCGGTACTGCTGGAATCAACAGAGATTCCGTTTAAGCATTTGCGGAGCATCGACGCTCTCTTTAGTTTCGGCGATAACCAGTTGGAACTGCTTAAGAACCGGAAGCTGCCTCTGGATTCATTGAATTTGCAGCTTATGCCTAATGTGACAATTGATCTCTTAATACCCCTCCTCGAAAGCTTGAGTGGGACACTCAAGAAGCTTAGACTGTACTTCTACTTAACTAGGTTCAAGGAATTGCCCAATCCACTCAAGCTAGATAACCTCCAACACTTGACTTTGGACACGTACCAAGGATCCTTGAAATTCACTTCGAACCTTCCCCAACTGAAAAGCTTGACCATTACTATGAAATGCAATGAAGAGTTGGAGGAAGCCTTTCAATCCGATCCGGTAGAAGATGATGTATGGAGCTGTGACAGTCTCAAATCCTTCAGAGCAGTGTTTTCGGTTGTGGAGAGTTGCCCACCTCATTTAGTTTCAAAACTAGCCAAGTCCTATCCCTCCCTCACCTCAATCGACCTTCAAGGATTGACAGACTCTTCGCTCAGAATCATCTTCATTAGTTTCCCAAAGCTGGAAGAGCTCATTGCCCCACAAGGATTTTACTCAGACTCTGGGATTACTGGAAATGCTTCAAATCGCTTCCCGTTCAATTTGTCCATCCCTTATGATTTCATGCAGACTGTCAGTTTGGATAGGCGGTTCCCAAGTATTCTTAATACTCCGAGTAAGCTTACATTGAAAAATGAAAAGACAAAATCTACACCATGTAAAAATAGAGTTTATAATTGATTGTTTTATTTGTTTTTAGATATGCGAAAGCTGAAATTGTATTCACCGGATGTCACAGATGCCTCCATCTACTTTGGCGTTGTGCAGTGCAGGGAACTCAAGGAATTGAGTATTGAGCGGTCTGATGTAAGCTTATTTTAGTTTTTTTTTTCAAAATTGGGTTCATGTGTGGACTTTTAAAAATGATTTGATTATTTTAAAACTAGATTACGGACTACGGTATCGACGCAATCATTCGATTTATGGATTTATACTCCCTCTCAATCACCCAGTGCACGCGAGTGAGTGGGCCGCAGCTTGAGCTTGTTAAGGAAAAGATGAAATACAGGAATCTCAGTTTGGACTTTTCCAGTAGAAGGGCCGGCATGTACGAGTGAAAGTAAAACAGTAAAGGTTTTAGCTACTCGCTGAAAGGTTTAGGTCAATGAACTCTTCTCTTCTGGTGATTTTGCCTCTCGGAAACCAAGTTATAGTGAAAATGAATTTAATTGGAAACGAAGAGGAATCATTACAATAACTTTAAAATGAAATGAAGTAATAATTATGAAACTTAACTATTTACTATTATCGTTAGACTTTAAGACTATAAACTATGCGTCATAATTAAATCTAAAACATTTTAGAGGGAGGAACGAGCAGAGAAAAGCATAAACATGTAAGAATAATTAGGGATATAGTTTTTCACGAAATTTTTCTATCATTTTTTTCTCTTTGGGGAAGCAGATCAGAAGAGAAATGGGGAAAGCAAAGGGGGTATTTTTAAAAGTTTTAATGTAGCTGTGAAAGTGAAACTGTTCTACGTTGGATGATGACAATTTATAAAACACGCAAGCAGTCACCATAACAATTATGGTCTGTCTTTAGAAAACGTGAGTTGGTATCCTCGGGAAACATACACGGAACGCTTTTTTAGTATTCATTATAGTATATAATTAAATCAATTATGTTTGTATGATACTCCATACTCTACTTGACCCGACTCGATAAGGAACCTTAATGACGTTTTTTTCTAAACGGTAGCGCAAGTAATTTGTATTATGTTATTTTTATGTGATTTTGTTTAATCTACTTATGTATTGATGTAAAAGCTAGTTTTAAAGCGTCACGTTCAGCGTCTATGTAAAAATATTCGTTTGCTGCTTTGTGCTTCATTTAGTTGAATAATTCCGCAGTGTTTTTATGATGTAAATTGTACACATTTGCGAAAGAAAACTCAATCAATTCCTATTTTTGTAAGGGTACTGGACTTGGACAGTTAAGGTAAAATGTAAAGGGTTTTAATTTCGTTTGTCCTGTGTCCTCATTTGTATTTGTCAAATGTAAAGTTTTCTTCGAAGAATGAACTTGAACTACTTGAAGCAAGCCAATGGTAACTAAATATGACTGCAAGGTACCTATAAGAATTTTTATCGAGTCAAGATACAAAGCAACACTTTTAAATTTAAAGTAGCGCAATTGAACTATAAGTTTAGTTTAGGTTTTTGCTGTTTTTTTACGTGTGTGTGGATGTAAATTAAGGAAACTTGTAACTGTGGCATGTTTAAGAAATGGAAGAAATTTTTTCGAGGAAAAAAATTACCTCTTCGAAGGCTACGCTGAGGCTGTGCAGCTTCGGCAAACGTAGGAATCCATGGTACACCGAATGTTCGGTGAAGGTGAGGGCCCTACTCCAGGATTTGGGGTTGAGAGGAGTGGCCAGGTCCGTCAACTCCTGCAGCTCCTGGAGACATCCCGTGGCGACCTCATCCCCGTTCTCCTCTTCCTGGTCGTCCCCCGCCAAGATGGTCNTGGGCCAGCCTTCGCACACTGCCTGACACATCTTGGCATTTAGGGGGACGGTCAAATGCTTCAATTTGGGCATTGACCGGACCAGGAAGCGACGGAGGATGAGGGGATCCAGCAGGGAGCGGGAAGGACGCCACTCCAGGACCTCCAACTTTGGCAGGAAGATGGAGTCCAGGCAATGGAGAAGGAGCCCACATCCTTCGTAGATGGAGGAAAGGGTGAAGAGGGGGTCGTCGTCGAACACCAGCTTCTTCAGGTTAGGGAGTTCCATACAGCTAAACAGCTGGAGTCCAAGTCGAACTCGTCCAATGGACACCTCCCGGAGGACCTCCAACCGAAGAAGAACCCCGGACTCCATCATCCCGTGGGACAAACCACAAATCTTCAATTTCTCCAGTGTTCTGGAGTGGCACTGGAGCAGGCTGTGGAGCACAGGAGGGACGGTCGCGTCTCCAAGATGGAGGGACAAAGTGGTGAGGGGCAGCGAGCACTCGCCAACAAGGACAGCAATGTCCTGGGGAATCTGAAAAAAAAATGATTTTTTAAATTAAATTAAATTGAACAAAAAAACAAAAAATTTGAAATGAAATTTCATTCAGATGAAATGAAGCAGTATTTGATTTTAACACGGAAACAAACATTTTATTTTTTATAGAATTCTATTTTTCTGATGTAGTCTATTTGATAATCTTCAATGAGTTGGAATCTTTTGAGAAAATCAAG
>JAANSQ010000699.1:0-17692 GCA_036850885.1 Lepidocyrtinus dapeste | reverse complement strand
GCGTTGAACCAACTTGCTTAATACCCTGGTGTCTGGGGCAACTTACGACAAATTAAAATAGGATGGTTTGGAATAATAATAAAATCTTTTGTGTTGTAGAACTGGTCAAAATGCATCATGGACTGTAATACTATGCTTGTACGACAGATTTTTTGTTTAATTTGAAGACTTAATGTGACCAAAAACTGTATTTAATTTCTTCTCTATTCTCGAATGCTTGGAAGTCTTCGACTTTTGACTGCTGTTGTGAAATACTTTTCTCCAATCATAAATTCATCACATAGCGTCTTTTAAACGACGTATAAATTACCATGCTACTTACATTTGCATTGAGCATCTTCTTTAAAATCAACTCACATTCAAATGTGACTTTTTGGGAAAAGAATTATGATGGCTTTTTCATGAAATTGATTTTTTTTTGCCTTTTCTTCGAAATGATCTTTGTGTTTAAAGTTCACTGGTTACGTTAGCTTTTCACTCATGAGATTTCCCAAACATGCATCAAGACTAGCTTATTGACTGTGATCGAGTCTTAAAATGGCTTAAAAATGCTACCATATGTCTTACTTTTAATTCTTAGCGACAAGAGTGGGATACGTCTGGGAAAAGCATAGCAGGTCTACAAGTGAGAAGTCATAGGTCATGTCTTCATAAAGCTGTTCGATCAGTCTCAAGCCGTTGACTACTAAAAATCTCGGGGTGAGAGTGCGCTCTCCTGTTGTAACTTGGGAATTTAGTATTGAGTCATACGTGTAAGAAATATTTACGAGGAGGTATAAGCTTATTAGTAGTTCTAAACCTCGAAATTTGAGCTGCAGTGTTAATTCCTTTAAATAAGTAGTATAATTATAATTATTAAGTACATGTATAAAGGTAACATTGTTAGACACTCAATGTTTTTGAAAGCGCATGATTTACGCTAAAGGGTTATAAATTCAGTTGTTAAATAGCATGAGGCATTGTTATATAATGTGTAGCATTCATAATATTGCTGTCATACAGGACAAAAGGACTCACCACCATTTTTCTCGAAATAACTAAAACATGCTTACATTTGGGAAGAAAAAAGAGTTTCACCATAAACTTAATATGACAGATTTAGGGGTAGTTTTCTCACGTCAACCAAAACCGGAGCTAGGCAAGGCATTAGCGGATGGGTTAAAGAATGAATAATGAAAATGTTTTGACTTGGTATATGAGCTTGACTCACTCGGATTGGGAATATTGGGATTATAATATATTCTTTTGTTTTCCTAAGCCTTCTCTTCGGACTTTTCATGATTGATTATACTGTTTTTGTGAAAATCATTATTATGTTGTTTGTTTTGTCTTTGACCGCATTAGTCATTAATATCTTCACGGAGGTTTTTTTTTGACAAAGGCAAATGAAAATATTGTTTCTCCAGCAAGCCTTATGATGCACTTTATTTGTCTCTTATCATTATATTGTACCGTATTTGAAATTGAGTGCGTTAATAAAAAGCAGTGTGACAAATAAGGTCACAAATGGCGCGCTTTACATAAAAATTTTACTTTCGTGAAGTTACATTCGCAGTAAAATTTAATAAAATGGGAAACCATTTAATAAACGTTTGCTTAAAAAATAATGTACTTTCAATCCACTTTTCGCAACTGGAAAATGGTAGCGATGCATAATTTTAGCTTAAGGTTACAGAAGGGCATAGACCTTCACAAGACCTGTGTGTGACAGTTTAATGAATCCTGTCTATTTAAACAAGTATATTTTTTTAAACATTAAATTTGTAAGGCATTCTGCTGAGCTCATCTTTCTGTCGCAACACTCAGCCTGAATATTGAAAGCATTCATATTTAACACCGTACATTATCAATAACTCTCTGAAAATATATTCCTGTAAGAACGGTAAATGAATGCGCACTAACATGCATATAAAATCACATTAATAATCTTCTACTGTGAACCTAGTATGGCGCATACACGCTTAAATGTATTTAAAATCGTTTGTGACTGACAACCGGTATAAAAAGGTAGAAATTTTTCCTAATGGCGGGTATCCATTTAAAAAAAAATTGTGACTAGACCTACCATTTCGTTGTTATCTAGTCACGAGTACACATGCACATATTTATTCTGGCATTATGATGAGTCTTCTAATAAAATACATACATGTTTATGGAATAGGGTTCTATGATGCCACACATTTATAGTAGGGGTCACCAAATAGACTCAGGCGATCAAAAGACCATAAAAAGTATTTCATGTAGTGTAGCTTATGCATTGACACACTATAAGTGATGTCTTACCAGAACGGGCAAGGGCAATAGGTTATTCCCATTAACATTACCAACGCTCCTTTTTGAATAAATAATAACAGTCTTACTTTGCTTGAAGCGGATGGTTATGACCATCTCATCTTTTTCTTTAAAAGAAGATTTCTTTTCTTTTCTATCTTTTCCCTTGCCCTATACACTTCATTAGTCTTCATATTCAATTTCGTTAATTTACCAAATTAACATTTGCATTTTGTGGAGCTTTTAATAAAATACTGGATTCCTACGCATTTTTTTGTTTAAAAAAGCCATCAGTCGTAGTAATTCAATTTACTAATGAAGGGTAAGAGTAGGAACAAAAAATATGTTGAAAGTTGGGTTGCATTATGAAAATTGAAATATGTGTCAAAATATTAGGTTCTGGTTCTAAAACTACGTTCATAGTTTTTTTTTTCAAACAGAACCCTAACCTGAACCTATCATCCCACTGCTTGACATGTTCTTCCTTCTTAATATGAGGAACGATGCAAATTTTTTATCTCTCTCGGCAAGCATTATATTTTAGGTAGTTATTTTCCAGTCTGTGGCGGGGTTAAGTAAATTGAGTAAGTAGCTTGATAAAGATTGACGAATGTGATGCTTCCTTCTTTTATTAAGAAAAAAACGTCCCGTCCTTTACCCATTAAATTTTGTTAGAATGAATTCAAATGTGCAATGAAGATAAAAGTTTGAACCTTTTCCTGTTTTTAATCTGGCCTGTTCAGGCTTTAAGTACATTACTCTGCTTTTATTTTACCCTTAGCTTTACCATCATGTTCTATGTATATGCATGATGATAACAAATATGCAAAAGATTGAGAACGGATATTGAAGTAGATGGTCAAATGCAGATAAGAAAGGATACAATACCGTGGCTGCCTTTGGCGTCTGAGAAGAAGAAATTATTCGTCAAGTTAAAACATTGTCGATGACATGGTTTTATGACAAAAAAATTGGTGATGGTGGTATTTTACAAATAAAGTATGTTTTAAAATGTTCAAAAAAAATAATGTCATGAATATCTGCAAACTCGTCGATCGTAGATGGCTTTAGGAATACCTATTTATCTGGAGGTTATACCTAAACTGCACACTCTTCCTGAATTGCTGACGTTAATCCCTGCTATTGCACTCATAAAAATGCACATTGTTTTCACTGCGCATCCTTTATACGCGATATTTTATCTCGATTGTTTCACCATTACGACTGTCTTCATTGCTTATGTCGTAGAATCGACTAGACAATTGCCTTCATCTTTGTACGTAACATCATTTGCACGACAAAGCGCCTAATAAAATTGTCTCAAATTGCGTTCTAGCAGAAGGAAAATCACAAGTTGCATCGAAAGTTGTTAAGCTCATCCTGACACCATATCGCATTAGGCTAGTCAATATTTACGCGGTATTTGAACTTTTCAAGGTTAATTTTGAGTTTGTGACCTACGCACATTTGTACACTTGCGGTATATTTTTTCTCACATCTTCTACTGATTTGGCTTGTGATGATGACGTATCAAAAATTACTTTTTTTCTCTGGATGATGCATTGAAATCAATTCCGTACTTTCTAGACCAAACGCTACAAGGTTCCTTTAGTGTATAGGCATAATATTATGATGTTTTTCGTCATCGATTTATCTGATTTGATCTTGGTAATAAAATTGTTGTTCAATCCAGGTACAATGAGCATGACTATAAAACACATCATATAACTTTTATAACAGTTGGGACGATAGCTACCTTACATTCGCAAATACAATAAGCATAGTATTACAGTACAGCTTTGCCGAAAGTATTCACCTTTTCCATCACTTAATTAAATTTTTGGTCACTCTCGGGCAGTGACTTCAGAGCAAAGTAATTAAACTAGAGAAGAATAACAAGTTGGCGGCAGTTTTCTTTAATGATAACTACCTTTGTGCATGTTCCTTGATTTTACGCAAACATTTCACGAAGATCAATCCTCCTAATGAGAGCAGTCATTGTGTCTAGATGTAATCTACAAACCTCAAACTATACCTTTCATTCCCCAAGAATAGATAATTTCGTCATCTAGACATTACACAAAATACTAACTGGTCATTATTCTATGAACTCTAATTAGCAGTGTCTGAAGCGAGGAAATTGGTGAAAAGTATACAGTACAAGACTACATTAGCGTCCCGTAAAAATGATTGAACGAGCAGCAGGTTCATCCCCACCACTTTCAGGGGCACCATCCACCCCCCTCGGAGGGGAACTACTAGATCACTCGGGTTTTGATCAAACATCAGCGGGGATGAACTCCAGCGCGGTCAACTCGAGCATGTCTCTAATGCAACATACCCCAGATAGTAGTGGGACAGGGTCATCTCCATCTGTTTCTGCAGCCCCTTCTTCACCATTGGAAGATGAATTTTCGGATCATTCCAACTTTATGCACTATACAAATGGACATAGTGCAACTGTCGCTGCTATAAATTCATTGATTCATCAGCAACAGCATTCCCCAGAAAACCAGAACAATCATTCTCAACAGCATAATAATAACAACCACCACCAACATCATCATAACCAAAACAGTAATGGACATGGGAATAATGCCTCAAATAATGTAAATTGCGATACAGAAATTCCCTTCGGAAATGGATCTTATGCTAGTGGGGGAAGTTGTGGAAGTAATGGCAGCGGAAACAGTCACAATAGCAGCAACAATAACATTCACCATCATAACAACAATAACCATCATCATTCTGATTTGATTCCACCAGCTATAAGCAGGTAAGAGAGCTTTCATTTTTATCGTTTTTTTAAAACTTGGTATTTCCCAAAATGTGATCCTAGTCCAAATATTGCACCCTTTCTTGGGATACGATACGATACGAGGGAAGGAAAGTAAAGAAAAAACCAAAGGTGTAATAATGTTAGGAAGGCAGGTACAACCGAAGTTGTTAAACTTGTAGGCGTGCACGAGCAATCCAATCTTTGAGGCAAGTATGATACTTCTTTCTTGAGCGACCCCACTATCGGTGGATTTGCTTGTTTCATTACTATCGTACAGATTGATAACTGACCAATGAGGTAGGTGAAACCACTACATAATCATAACTTGTTATACGTATGCACAGTGAAAGGTGAATCTTTCTTAATTTTAACCAAAAGTAAAGTATAGAGAAATTTTGATTTGGCTGCTTCACTGTTATGTATGTGCATATTTTAAATTGAATATAAAAATGTAAGTTAATTAGAAAATTTTCGCTATACTTGGGTTTCACGATATTGTTAATGACTATTACCAAATGAATGATCATGCAGTAGTTTAATGATAACGTTTTTGCATGTCATTAATTTTTTCTGTTATAAAAGGGCTTCTCCAAGCTGGAAAATAAAGGTTACGAAAGTCAAATCATATTTGCTTTGGGTGTTAATTTAGTTTACAGAAAACTTACTCGCTTGCAACTAAATTTTAAAAGTATAATGCACCTCTTTCGAGTTCGACTTCTCAAAGATGCTACCGAACAGAGGTCAAGAAAAATATACTTCAGCAGAAGGTCTACCGAGGTCAGAATCACCGTATAAATGGCTACCAATGTTATGGCATTAAGTCATAACTTATGTAAGCCGTTCAAATAAGCTACGTTCATTTACTTAGGGCAGAAGACTATAGAAAGCATTCTAGTTAGGTAATATTCATCTTGTACTGATGAATTTGTTTAAGTAATTAATGAGCATTTTCAATTAGCTTAGTTTTTAATACTCACTGAATCCGAGGGTTTTGGGAACAAATATTTTATGCGCGTCCATTAGAAATTCCGGTAAAGTCATGACTGCGAGATTGACCAATCGAGTAATTTTATGATTCTTAGAGTCGAGGATGCCGTTGCTATGTACAATGCTATAGAGAGCAACACATATGCCAACCAGTTCATCCACTCCTACATGGCACATCAGGCTGAGCAATTAGGAACTTCATGGCCAAATGTTACAGGTTAGTATAGTTTTTATTATCCAAAATGTCTCCCTAATCTAGTTTATGTAAAATTTCGGCTAAATTAAAAATTTAGTTAGAAGTCTAAAATTTTTCTTTTGTAAATATGTAAATTAAATACACATTTAAAAAATATACTGTAAATATTTTTTATACTTACTTTTCCTACAAAGTAATTTCACTTTCAAACTTTAATCTGATTAATTCATTGACATTTGACTCAATCGGAAGATATCTTAAAACGAGAACTAATGGAGAAATGTCTAACAACTTTTATCTATGTGCTTTGAGGAATTAATTAATTACTAATTCTAACCCGTAATAACACATTTCATGTAGGTTTGGAGGATAACTTCAAACCCCCTACTGCTAGCTTTCTTCAACCAAATAGTAAGCTGCCGGCTTTTATTCACGCAGCTCCAAGAAATGGCTCCATTTTACATCCTTATGGAACTCGTATGTGTTTAGCAAACTCTTAAAATAAAATCTTTTGTAAATTAATTAATTATTTTAATCCAGTCTTTGCTTGGTCGATGGTAAAGATTAAGTAAATCGGCTTAATTGAAGATGTACAATATGTATTTTGAAAATAAACTTTCTAGAATATCAGCCAGATTTTCATTGGACCCACAACTCATACTTCGATTTAGGGTTTGGTGTGGGTGCCCCCAATGGGTCGGCAGTCAGTCCTTCAATCTCAGGCAACCCTTCTACGGCTGCTTACAATGTTCCTCCGTACAACAATCTAAGTTCTCAAAATTCAAGAGGAAGCAAAAACCAATCTGCTTTAGTAAACGGTAAGAGATCATTATATTAGACAATAGCTTTTTATAAAACAGTTCTAATGTGCCAAATAATCATGAATGTATTACATAAGCGTATATTTCTAAATCACAGGAGTATACTCTTTATCTAATGTAGGCGAAATAATTTTTTACAACATGAATCACATATGAAAACTGTGTTTGCGTGTAAATTATCATTTCAAATATTCAAACCAATATCTGCTATGAATGTGCATACATTTACTTTCTCATTTATTCAGCTCATGTTTCACGCACTTGAGATAACGGTGCGATAACGTAAGTCATTTTTATTTCAATGAACGCACCTTTGAAATCGGTGTTGTTTATTGTTTTGTCTCGCGTTATTATTATTATCGTTTGTTTCACACTATTGCGCTTATCATTTTATGAAGAATAGGTGCTTCTGAAGATTCTTCAAAACGAATCTATTTAATCCGAGTTTATCATATTTAATTAAAAATATCTTACACTAGCTTTAGTGGATCCATACAATTTATTCACGAAAGATGAATTATATGCAGCGAAATGGGGCTAGATGAGACTAGATCTGCACTAAAATTTTAAACCGTTGTTCATATTCGTTTTAAAAATAAAACCTGACACACAATCTTTCAAGTTTCCAGAAAAATTATTACATATAGCAGGTAGTTGCGCATTAAACGGAAAGTAGAGTGATGCAAACCACCGAATTCTCATTCGTTTCATTTTACATCCTGTTTGTTCGTAATTAAACGTAAACCGCAAGCACATTTTAAACAGTATATGTTTATTTAATTTACTCAATGCTACAATGCAGCGGTTAAGAAACAGCCATACCGTTTTCAATCTATCTAATTTGGCCCACAATAATAGTTTTTACGAGTGATGATAATTTGTCTAGAATACATAATGCCGCCTGTGGTTTCAACCATGTAGGTTTAGGTTTGCGAGTATATTTTAAGGACAAAGTATTAATGCATATTTCTGGGGTTAATGGAGTACAGTAACGCGCGTCAGTAATGTACCAAAAAATTCACCAAACCCGCAATATTCTCATTAAAACTGGAGCAAAAATACTGTAAGCTTAGATATCAGTAAAAAATCATTATACGCAATTACAGATTTTTTCCGTTTTTTTAAAGTCGTGGGTACATATTTTACCAGAGCTAAAAATTAACCAAAAAATATCTCTCCAATATTGTAATTATTACATACCTACGAACAGTTCCAAATTTCTTGGTACACATAGCATGTTTAAAATTGAGTGCGAGTCTTACACGCATCAAAATCTTTATTTCTGGTGAAGGCAACAACATCTTCATTAAACCAACATTAGCTACCTTCTTATCATTTTGTTTGTTTCCTTTACGAAGACATGCATATTAATGCTCACCACCAGAACAAACGAATGTCAAATGAAGGATGCTTTTTCGTTATTAATGTTGAAACAAAACCAACAAAAACTATATTTGAGAGTATTTGCCATCTCCGGCTTTATATATTACCTCTCAATAGTATAACTTATTAATTATAGCTTATAGCATGGTTGGTTTATTCAGTTCAATGCAAATACTTAAAACTTATATGATCTCTTAAACCAAAAACCATCTCTTTGCCTTTGCATCATTGTTTGATCATGTGAGCACTAAAGCGTTTAAAAAAGTCTCAAACTTAGCTATTAAGTAAAAAGAACGGAAGCACTTGTACGAGGATGACTTCATTAAATTAGACCGATCTGGAACGATCGTTTTCCTTTGTTCGTCCATGCACTGAAAAGTGGAAATGAAAAACTGATAAGAGCTTTACACAGAAACAGAATCCTTGTAAAAGTCATGATGCATCACAAATATTGGACCATACTTACGTGACTACATAAGAAACTCTGCGTTTAATATTTAGTTTTTCTCATAAAATATGACTTCAAGCATAATTGGGGATGCATAAGACTCGGGATACTGTATTATTGTCGTTGTTCAAACTTGATTTCCTTCCAATTTTTATTAGCCCAAAAAGATTTGTTACTTATGACGAAGTAGGTTCAGACTAAAATTATTATTTTCTTCTGGTAGTTGTACAGAGTTTACAATAAAAAGAAAGATTTCTTGGTTTGGCAAAAAAAAAGTCCTAAATTAAACCTCTGCGACATGTTCAGTTTATATGCGTCTCGTTATAGATTAAAGTCACGTTTGCAATATGCATATTATTGTGCTAACAGGCGAACAAATCAAATGCATGAACAAAAGGTTGGACTGGTGAAACCAAAGGTCCAAGATCGACGTTTACATTATTGTCACCACGAAGTTGTCCTTATATCCAAAGTATCTATGTTTCAAGAAGGGAAGAGACTAGTAACAGACTTCTGGTATTAAGAAAAGAAGTTCATTTCTCTCTTTGCTCGCATCATTAAAGAAATCAGCATTTGGGCTTTCACAATATTTTGTCTGTAATACGATACGGTTTAGTTTCAACACGAGACCCTGTCAATTTGTTATCAGGATCATGCAGAGTTATAATACAAAACGTATCTGTGTTGCAAAGTCTTTTATGGAGCGTTCTTTATGAGAATGGATTAAGGATCATTAGTACCACTGTACCGGCTCGGTTTTCAACTGGAGAGGCTCACTTCATCTCTCTTCATTTAATTTTGCTTACTAAGGTATTTTGCGTCCCCTCAGAACTTGGAGAACTATAAAAACATTTTTTCATAATTTTGCCTGTCATGCCTTTCGATGGTTTGTTTAATAGTTAAACTTAACGATCCTTGCAGGATATGAATTAACTCACACCCAAACCAAAGTTACATCCTGTATTTATGTGTAGTTAGGAGCTAGCAACTTTGTCACGAATCCGCATTAAAATGTTTTTGCTGTAGCCGATATTATTATGACTGTTAAGGTTCGGATATGGTTGAAATGGACGACTGGTATGGCCCTGAAGCGAGGGAGTGTGTGAATTGCGGGGCCGAAAAGACCCCTTTGTGGAGACGTGATCGAACTGGGCATTACCTCTGCAATGCCTGTGGTCTTTACCACAAAATGAATGGAATGAACCGCCCATTGATAAAGCAACCTAAACGAATAGTGAGATCATATCTTTTTCCCGTTTAATTTGGTCAATTTCTTTCCCTTTCTTTGAGTTTCGTGGGTAGCACCCTCATTCAAAGCATTTGGTATTTACTATAGTTAGCTACTGTGCTTTATGTGTGCATTCCAGTGAGTCTTTTAATCACATTTTGCAAATTGCTGTAGCATTTTTCACTTTCTTTGTTGGAATGTATAGTACAAATTACATCGTAACGGCAATCTAACATTAGTTAATTTGACAAGGTGAAGAATGAAAAAATGGATCTAGCATTGACACCACTGACCCCCGTGTATTTATAATCGACATAATATGTTCAGATTATTTTAATGGGGTAATTTAAAATGTATGTCATAAAACTCAGCCAGAATTCTGTCACATTGCCCACTTGCATATAAGACCTTAAGGGGCTCACCTGTCCAACCATATACATAAGCTGTTAGCACATTATTATTATACTTTTACTCCAAATTCAATTAAAACACAGTTAAAGGGAAAACATTAGAATAAAGAATTTTAGTCAGCGATATTTAAAAGGAAGAAAATATTTTATGATTGTTTAAACCAATTGAAATTGGCAACACGTGTTACGTTTATCTTACTATTAATCATGTACAGGTTCCGCATCTTTCTCACACAAACATAATCGTCGAGATGGATTTGTGACGCAGCCTAAGCAAAGACTGGTATGTTGATTTGGTCAATACAAAATGCGTTTCCTTTCTATTTAAATTTCTATAAGTTAATATTTCCGCACGTTTAAATTTCCAAGTCCCTTTGTAATATATCAACTCAAACCAATTAGGATTATTAGCAAGAGAGATTAAGTCACAATATTTGCACGTAACCATTAAGAAGCTCAATGTAGTTTGTTTCATTGTTTTCACCTAATTGATAAAATATTTTCAGTGGGTTTAGTACTGTAGTAATTTCTGTTATTCCTTTACGAGTGCGGCAATGTGAGAGTTGCAACTACTGCATGAGTCGTGTCTTTTGTTCGCCACTTTTTTTTGCTTAAATCTTTTTGGAATGAATGATTTTTCTAGAATTCTGATTAATGATTAATTTACAAAATGAATGATTTGAGTAAATGGTACATGGGGAAAATGCTAGCAGGAAGATTTACATTCTTCACTTTGTTGATTTTGCCTTTTAAATTATTAGTGCTACCCATATAAAAACTTTTAACTGACTAACGCTTTTAACTTATACATTTATTTTGTCTGTTGGATTATTATTCTGCTAAAGATTTTGCATGCGCATAGTAAACTTGGAGGAGCCCTTTTTGTTCTTACCCTATACATATATTCTTTGCTTAATTTCTTTAATGACTTACAGTTGTCTTTAAGTCAGTTTTTTTAGTCTATGTTGTTGAATGTCTCCTATATTTAGAGTGCCAGTCGTCGAGTTGGAATTCAATGCGCTAACTGCCGTACAGAAACGACTTCCTTGTGGCGGAGAAATTCTAGCGGAGACACAGTATGCAACGCATGTGGTCTCTATTTCAAACTTCATAACGTCCCCCGCCCCTTAACAATGAAGAAAGATAAGATCCAGAGCCGAAAACGCAAGCCAAAGAATGGAGGTGCAGCAAGTTCAGGCGCTGCAGCCAACGGTCCAAACCGAAGCACTATTATTGCTCATACATCTTCTGCTATGAATGTTGTAGCAGCAAATAACAAGGTATTTTACAACGGAGCACATATGTAAAAAAGCACCCTTAACCTACAATAGCAGCATTTGGGTATGTATTGTATAATAATAATAATAGTTCAGTTCTAGCAACCCTGACCAGGGTACTTATGCTTGTTGACTTATGTAAATGAAAATGAAGCTTCCTTCTTTTCATTAGTGTTATTATAATTTTAAAAAAAGTTAGTTAACTTCGTTTACCTTAGTTAGTATTAATACGTATAATGTACGAGCTCTGAATTAACCAACAATGGCATGCGCGTGCTGCTTCTACAATGAAATGTATATAGTTTAAAGTTTGATTATTTCATTAACCCTAAAAGTTTTCTATGCATTACTGTGTATGACTGTATACTGAAACAAAAAATTGGGACAAATATTGGACAAAAAATATGTATGACGCAATTAGATTAAAACATATAGTTTTATAAATATTAACTTTACCGTGTGAATGAAACTATTATAAAGTTATGTATGAAGAATTATATGGATTGTATGTGTTAATATGTTCCATTGAAAGGAAATAAAAATTTTTCGAACGAAATGTTGGTCGAGTTTTTTATGCTAGGGATATGTATCATACAGGTTTTGTAATGGCAAAGCTGCTCGATCGTTATTTTTATAAGGGTACTTATGATTAGCATACTGATTTGGACTATCATTAAAATTATCCGGAGGAGGTTGAGTCCTTCTAGAGTAACGCAAAGATTCCTGAAATTCCGTTGGCGGTGGTATCGTAACCAGTTCTTCTAGCACGGGATCTGAAAGTCTTTTTCTTGGTGTTCTACTTAGTGTATTAGCGTTGATCTTATCCAACTTAGTTATCCTACCTCTATTCAACCCGACATATTGGTCACTATAACTTGAGCCGTAGTTGGATGACCTTCTAATTGAACGGAAATCTTTACTATTGGTCGGCACAGAAAATCTGTCATGATCATTCCTCGGGGTTGACGTTGACGCTTCCAACATACAAGCAGTACTCGAAAGTTGCCTTCCTGATTGCCCAGAATTGTTAAAAATACCTCTGTTCCGTTCAAGGATAAAAGAGATTTCCGACGAATGGGCTCCTTTATTGAATGGATCTAAAAAGTTGCTAAATTGTCTAGCAGTTCTAGCACTTGCTCCGGGATAACCCATTTGAATGGCTACATTTCTGGACTTGACTTTGGGTAACTTTGGCCGGATTCGTTCCTCATCCTTTGGTTTCATTTTGTTACTTCGTTTTGGTTCTTTTATTGGCGGAGATGATCCTGCTTTATTTGGGTGGAGTCGATACGTTCTCAAAGGTGTGTATGGGATATCAACTTCACTTTCGGTAAGATCAGTGCTACTTTGTTGCTTTTTATGTCCGCGCCGCAATCGTCGGTCATTCTTGGAGCGGGAAGTGTCCTGATTCATGGGATGAGGATTTATTGAAAGTTGCTGGAACCTGTCTTCAATCAACTTTTGGTTATCCACATATTGTCTCATAGCTCTTGCATCTACTTGAATGCACGTATGAGGATTTGGTTGTTGAACGATTCCTAACTGGTAAACTTGCTGCAAGTGGTTCTGACCATTATTATTTGGATTTTGTAAAGCAACCAGTTGGGTGGAAGGGGGCAGAGTTAAACCACTAGCCTGCTGAACGGGTTGATGGCCCATGTTAGCTGGAATTACAACGCACTGAGTGGGGGCCACATTTGATTGAGGATTATAAAGTGGCTGCTGTGATGTTGAAGAGGTCGATGAGGGTACGTTTTGCGCGTGTACTATAGATTGAAACTGCTGGAGCGTGGGTGGTTGGAGGGGAAGCCCGTGAACGATCTGGTGATTTTGATGCTGAGATGTCGCATAAGATGCCAGTATTCCTCCTGGTTGTTGTTGTTGGTGGTGTGCACTCGAAGTAGAGTCCATTGTTTGAGCAGGAATAATAGCTGTAGCAGTTTGCCCTGTATTTGACTCGATTGCAAACACTTGCTGCTGCGGTTGGCGTATCAGTGCCCACTGCTGGTTAGTTGGAAAGGTTGGTGCAGGATGTTGGCCGGTAAATGCTAGCTCCAACGGCTGAATGGTACCAGTTGATGGATTGATTTCAGCTAGTTTTTCCGGGGAATAAAAAAATGCTTTCTGGGGATTTACAGTTGAAAAGTTAACCGTAGGATTGTGGATGGCCCTATCAACATATTTCAGTATTTCATGGTTATTATTTGCATCCAAAACTGGTTGCTTCCTTCCACCATGTCTATTATCCACGTTATCACGGAACTGAAGTGGAGGAGGTGGTAAACCTGATACTGGAATTTCACGTTCACTTTTCTTGACTCTCCTACCGGATTTCTTCTTATGCTGTTTTCTCAAGTCTTCTAACGATTGTCCGGAAGAGTCATTTAGGTTTAAAACTTTCTTATCATGAGATTCATCTGAACCAACGACCACTTGAGCTCTATTGGACTTTTGTTTTCGACCCGACTTCTGAGCCTGTTTTCCTGAACGATGCAGCTGAATTTTATGATGCACTTTAACTTGTTCTTCTGTTTCTGATGTACCCATCGATATAACCTCCTGACTTGTGCCACTCTCGCTGGATATTATAACATTAGCATTGATCATATCCGAGGGAGTTCGTTCTTTGATAAGTTTCCCTCCTTGTTTCCCTTGATTGCGCTATTTTTGAAACATGAACACACACTGTCTTACCAAAGTGTCACTATTGTCATTTTAATAATGTATCATTGACACAAAAACGAAGATTTTACTTTTTGTGTTGCTTCAGAATGTTTGTTATGACGCTTTCGTTTACGAGAAGAGTCAGCCAAACTCATTAGATCTGGAGCCACATCTACAGTGACAGCATTCACAACGTAACTTTGATTGCCATTTACTCGATACGTTTCGCCCCCCTTTGCTCTAAAAATATTCGAATAAAAAGACATCCTTGAGAGTAATCCCCACAGAATGTCTAAGTGTTTAAATTGATATTTGGGTACCTTGGATAACAACAACCCGGAGCCTGGACTTCAGGGGGCTGGTAGTTGCCCATGTATCCTACAGGTAAATCTTGAGGCTTGAGATTTTCATTTGTGTAATAAGCTGGATAGATATAGGGAGGTCTTTCTTCCCCAACCTTTATGGAAATATGTTTATAAAAATAAAAATTCCAAGTAAGAAAATTCTTTGATGGGGTACACTGAAACTTACTGCTTTCTTCTTTAACAGCCATTCATAATAATTTTGATTTTGGAGCTTTAATACTCGAACATGCTTAGATTCTCGGTTAAGAACTAAAAGCGGTGACCTTCTCCGACCATACGCTGCACACTTGAAGTACTTTTCGAAATTAGAGGCGACTACATAATTATTATACATTTCTAGCTCGCAAGGATCTTTAACCCGGGTCCCATCCATTTTGTAAAGAAATCTGGCATATCCTACGGGATATTTGACCCTGTCTTGCACAACACCCATGACAGTTCTCATGTTCTTCTTTTTTGCAGGAGGTATATGAACTAATATAGGCTGCTCCCCATCCCGACCATTCCGGAACACGTAAATGTTCACCGCGTGACATATTCGCCATTCTAGGTCGGTTAAATAGCGAGCTTCCATATTGGTGACTGGGGTAATGTAGTACGGTTCGAGAAACTGCACCCATCCAATTTAAGACCAGAACGATGAGACAACTTACTAATATGTACCAGGTGAAAACAAAGATTGGCTCATCCGTCAGTCAGTTTCTTTCCAAGAGTAGCTAAACATAAGTGTACAAAAATGTAGCAAAAAATAGAGGAATCGGTGTTATTGATGCAAATAATCGGCAATGTGCATCGTTAATTGTCAAAGTACCCTGACAGGTAAAAACTTTACTACATTTACTGATAACAAGAGAGAAAGTATCATAGCAATAATGCCTCCTTCATAGTTTTCACTCCTATACGCAGTTGTTCCACAACAAAAAAATAGTAAGGATTTTAAACATGTATCTTGCACAATCATTTATTTAGACGGACGAATTTTACAAAATGACCACTGACCACTCATTCGTAATCCATAACTTAAAAATAAATCACAGAAAAGTGAACAAGACATACAAAGGAGTAAGGTGCAGCCTATAAATTAGGTTACACCAGTTCATATTTTGAGAGTTTCTTTCGTTTAATAAATATTTGTGGTTAAACACTAACACGAAGGAGTTTTTCAACAGGACACATGTACCACATTTCCTATTTTGACATTACCACCCACTCGACATCAAGCGACTTGAGATGACATATTATGTATAGACATAAGAAGGTAACGAAGAAACGCTCCATGCATTTGACGTTTATGCGCTTGTTTTTAATTCAGAACTAAATATTTAATACATGATATTCCTTAAATTATATTTGGTAATCTAGTTTACTCTATCTTATTTTGATAATCGCGGAAAATTTATTCATTAGTGATTAAGTACAAAATCGTTATAGCTCGTTGTGTTCATGGTGTGACTTGGTGGCCAAAGGTTCCGAAGGGTGAACGAACATACCTTCCACAGCTTTCCAGTAGCATGAAGAATCGCTATTGCTTATACCAATGATCTCCATTTGGCCGTGTATTGGGCGTCCATAAGTATTCCCTGATGCTGAGAGGAACGCCTCTGTATCAACATGTCGAAACTGAATTGCGTCATCTCGCATCCATGACCGACCTTTACATACAACTTCCCATACATCTCCTGAATCTCCTTCTCCTAAAATTTAATAAGGTCTTTAAATATTAAGATAACGCATTTCACACGTAACATACGAAAAAACCATATGACGAACGTTTAAAAATATAGAGTAACAAACTTGCCTTCTTCCCCAAAAGCACTAATTTCCTGGTGGCCTGATAGTGGAGACGAAAAATGGTGAGAATGTAAATTCTTTCCAGTCTGTATATGCTCCAAACGAATCTTTTTACCGCATTCGACCGGCTCTCTGTTGAAATTATTAATTAGCTTCCATAATGTATTTAGAAAAATTAATATTGACATACCACACAAGCAGTTTTATGGGTCGAACTTACCCTCTCGTGCAAGGCACATTTGTTGTACCCTTCACTTGCCAATTTGAATTGACATCCTCTTTCAAATCTGTGCCAGTAACTGATTGCTGACCAGACCCAGAGCCATATTTCACATCATGTGAATGTAAACGTACTTTAAACGCTGTGTTTAGTATTTTAAATACACTACCACACGTAATTTCACGAACCCCTTTTCCTTGAACGGACTGAATCAATACTGTTTGTAAAGTTAAAAGTGTTACTAACCCTGGTAAAAACATTGTGATATACTCTGCTAAAGAGATTTGTAGCCTCATTTTACCGTTTACCCACAATCACGAGCAAGAAGGAGAAGCAAGATTAAGAAGGTCACTAACAGATTCTTCTTGTTTTAACGCCCCTAAACATGACTCTTTCAAATAGAAGATTACCTATCCCCTTCCAATTTTTACCTATAAACTTTACTCGCACGATCAATTATAATTGATAATTGTTGTAAGTAAATATCTTAGATTTACTGAATACCACAGTGGAATGTAGATAAATCTATGAGGAATATCAAAACTTAGTTACAGGGTTGATTGTGTAATAATTTTACTGATTTAATTGTAAATGTGTTCCCTTAATAGACATCAAGACATCCACGGAATTGAACTCCGCTCCTAATTTACAGACGTTCCACGTTAGACCGTGTTATTGGGTGGCTAAAAGTAGCATCATATGACTGGGCGGAGTTTCCTTCTGGATCTTTGTTTTGGTCAACAAAGAAAAAAACTCTATTTACTTAAAGTAGACAAATATCCAGAAAGAAACAGCTGTCTAGTGTTAGTGAACAAGTACATACTATACTAGGCCTTTAGCTTTTTACATATA
>JAANSQ010000698.1:0-19975 GCA_036850885.1 Lepidocyrtinus dapeste | reverse complement strand
GGGAATTTATCAAAAGCGTATTCCATTCCTGATTAAACAATCAATAAGATGTTTATAAAAAAGAAAATAAACACCATTGTAAATTATAATTATTATTATAATAATCTCTCGAGGAATGCATTTTTTTACCGGGAATAACGTTATTCCAGTGAATATCGACGTGATCGTCACGGTCGGGTCTACCATGTTCATGATGGAATCCTAACGCATGGATCATTTCCTAACAAAGTTGACACCAATTATATGGAATATTTAATTACAGAAAGTCAAAAGATACGCATGATTAACTACAAAACGCAACTTGAACTAGCCTTACATGCATAACTGTTCCGACGCTCATACATCCAGGACTTTGTAAATTCATGTCCTAATTTCAAGGAATCAATTTTAAAAGATTATTTATTCACTGTTAAAATTAAATGAAGCCATCGTGCTCAGTTACCTGTCTTCCAATACCAAGTTTTCCAACGTATGAGTTACACCCATTGTTAGTTCCTTTAATGATGTAAACATAATCACCCCCTGGTTGGGAGCCAGGTGGAAAGATTCCAAAGTTTACACTAAATCAATTAGGACTCTAATATTTTAATTGCTCTAATTAAATTCAAGCATATCTAGGTTTTTCTTGGTTCTCACCAAGGAATGATTTGCATGAGATTCCACATAGCATCATTGATTGCTTGTCGCTCAGCGTCATCTACAATATCAAGTAAATATTGTGAACTACAAGATGTTTCTGACTTTTACTTTGACTCCTAATTATTTGGAACTTACTGTATGCATTGTCTGGGTAGACATTAAAGTTTTCCCACCTGTATCTGGGATCAATCATGCCATTCTTCATTTTGATCAGCATATTGTCCTTGGTGGTACATGTTGGGACAGTAACATTTTGAAATGGACTGTTCACACCTTAAAATTTCCCACAAGATTTTCATAAGTTTGCCGAAAAATATTTCAAAAATATTTGCTGCGTACAACTGTATAAATACCTTTCAAAGGGGGTGTCGGAGGTAATGCCTTGCTGGGGACTGTTTTTGCAGTCACGGCCACAGCAGCAACTACAAGGAGAAACGGAATAAGAGTTTTCATGGTATATTATGGAGACCGAGGGCAACGATAAGGTTCAAGTTTATGGGGAGAGGATTGGTAACTGGCGCTTGGTCAATTTTATTTATAGATTTTCTTTTCTTAGGTATTGTAGATGATGTGAGATGAATGATTACATCTTAATTATCATACCACCTAGCATAGAATTAAGTAACATTTTATCATTATCATGTACCTTTCGAGTGTTAACCATAAATAGACAGTTTATTTGATATCTTTGAGTGGTTACATTTTTATCCTGATTCATCGATAAAGTTATGCGGTATTAGTCTTCCAGGCAAACTTTATTATGAAATCCTTAAAATTACTTAATCCCATTTTATACCTTTACTTCTATCGATGTGATTGTAACCAATTATCAATTACAAGATAAGCGCATCAATGAAGCCAGTTTATCTAACCATGTTATCGGGACACGGTTGAGACAAGAGAAGTACCGTTTACACTTGACGAAATTATTAAACTAAGTGAGAGAGATTAACCCATCAAGATTGATTATTGTTCGATTTTGCACAAACCTAACTATTTTATTCTTCAAAAAAATTCCACGTGTGACTTTAACAATTTCTATAAAAATAATTCTATAATTAGAATTACGTAAAATTATATTGCAGTATTACAACATTGAATTAAGGGGGAAAAATTATAGCATCCTCCTCGTCGTCATCATCATCACTTTTGTCTTTAGTTAACAATAACCGTTTCCTTGCTCTCATTCGGTGCGTCCTACCAGTCACTTTGCAAGAGTTAATCATCCCGCTCAAGTTTCTCGGTCCTTTTTTATCATCTTTGCTTATCGGTGCAGACTTGAAACCATTTGCAATTTGGTTTTGCCGGAAGAGACTAATTTGTTGGGGAGTTCTAAAACCGTTATTAAGCGTTGTGGGTTTCTCCAAAATAGGTTCTCTTTTATCTTTTGAATTAGCGCTTAGAGCTTGCAAATGTAATCTGTATGACGCAATGCTATTTCTCGGTTGCTTCATCCGAGTTGTGTCCGCATCCCAATGAAGCGTTTCTGACGGAAGAAAATTTGTTATGTCCTTTATGTCAACTTGGGTTTCCTCAGCTTCCGCCAGTTTTATCTGAACTTTATCAAAATTTGACTCATTATCTTCCTCTTCCATTGCCTCTGCACTATCATCAACATCAAAAGAATTTTCAAACACTTCTATGTCGCTAATATCCGGTTCTTCAGTCTTTACAATAGCTTTTGTATCGGTTTTATTTGTTAATAAATTTTCTTCATCTGATTCATCTCCCCCGGACTTGGAGTCTTTGTTTTCAAAAGGGATCTTTTTCTCGTTTTTTATGTTGCATTCCTTATCTTGGTCAATATCAGCAGAAGGACAGCAATCCTGGTTCTGTAACCCACGTGAAATGCATGAAGTTGAAGACATCGGAATGTCTAAATACGTATGACCCCTCTGTGTTTTGTTGTCGATCTGGTCAACGATCCCTAAAAATGGGAACAAGAGAGTGAATTAATTAAAACTAAATCACATTGAAAAAGTCTGCAGGATAAAAAGAGTCAAGTGGTGTGTACCTTTTTCCATAACTTTCATCTGGAAGGTCGCAAGGAAATCCAGTGCCTTCTTGGAATCACCATATGTAGAGTCATCTCTTTTTCTCCGGGATAATCCCTTTGACTTTGTAAACTCTTTCTGAAACACCTCCCTTTTGAGAGCGCCTCGTCGCTGATCTCCACAAGTGGTTTGCACTCTTTGATAGATCCTCTTGATTGTATTATTAATTCTCGTCTGAATATACTGGAGTTCCTCTTGGAGCATACAGAGCCTAGCGGATAACTCATGACATTTATGGCACAAAGGAGGTGTTAACGTTTCCCTTTCAACTCCATCTCCAAAGGCATAATCGTCCGGAAGGTTTACGTCTAAATATCGGCAAAGGTCTACAAGAGGGGCAATTCTATCTTCCAAGGGGAGACTATGAACAAAACGGTTTTTCAAAGGGGTATACGGACTAGCACATGGGGTGGACGGTGAAGGTGTTGGGGAAGAAAATCCTCCAGCAGTATCAACACCTGCGGGAACTCCAGAAACTTTGTCCGTGCGTCCCAAACAATACAAGCAAAACCCTCGAAGGTTAATTAAAGTTCTTGCTCTTTCCCCAGTTGTAATTTCCATTTTACTTTAAGTAAATTATTTAACTTTATCGACGTTATGAAACAATGAAAAGGTTTTTGTTGTAAAACTGCTACACACACACACAGCATGAAATAACAAAAACAAGTTCATTCCTGTTTACGAGAGGATGTTAGTTCACACATCTGCATCTTTATAGCTGATCAAATTTTTGTTCGTTAAAAAAGAATCTTTTCAGCATAAACAAGCAGCCACCCCTTTTTTCAATTCAACAAAGTTGCTTCTTCTGAAATGTGATGTGTTGTACTCACGTATAACATGTTTCGTGTCTTTGTTCGTTTGCTGCCATTTCAGATAGATAGAAGCTCTCATCTCATGGTCTAATTCCCTTGACATTTGGCTCTCCCTAAGCATTAATTCATTACGAGTATGACAAATTAAATACAAAGACAAACTGCTGGAAGCAATAAAACGTGAATCCCGTGAATTAATTAGCAATAAAAGCTAGTACTTGTCATTTGGACAGTTTGAAGTTAATGTATGTCACCCTGCCCCAAACAAAATTAGGATTAAGTAGTCAATTTCGTATTATAGTCATTTACAAAATACAACAGATTACTATTTTTATTGTAAAAGGTAATTTAAATTGAATTAATCAGTATCGTCTTCTTCGTCATCTTCGTCTGAATCTGTTTCTTCTTCTTCTTCGGGAATCGGTACAGTCAAAATGAAATGGGCTTGTTCAGGAGTAAAGAACCTACAAGCAGTTTCAAAGAGACGACTTGCTCTTATCGCCATTCTTGAATTGGAGTAAGGTACATTCTGTACGACATTATCTTCGTCATCCAGATAATTATTATTGTTGATATTGCTATGTTCTTCCATCTTTGTTTGAAGTTGTTTCATGAATTGAATACCACTTTGCATTATATTGTTTGCACTGAAATCACACTGATTGTTATCAACGGGTTGGGAGACAATAATAGTATTACGGCCGATGTCACCTTCTAATGGTTTGGAATCCGCAGGTGTCCTAGCCATGACCATATCTTGAATTTGGGAAAGTAGTGCTTCCCGTTCTTTACGCAAGATTAAGACTTCATCAGACAAGTTGGATATAGACCTACGAAGGAATTTTTTTAAATCATTCTGAGAAATCTGCAAAGTTAGTTAAAGTCGCATATATTTTTACTTACTGCTGATGACAGCTCAAAGTATCCCTCAGAATGTTGATCTGCACAAGTATCAAATAGTCAGGGTTTTAATTACAAATTGTAAAATAATCTCGGCTCAAGTTGCCAAAACTAATGTACAAAGTTTGAATTACATTGTCCTCATCATTGCCCTCAACTTTTGAAGGACCTGTAACTTGTGATGTTGGCGTTGGCACTCTATTTGTCATATCATTATTACCAGTAGCATGAACACGAGTAGTTTCATGTCCTCCTTGTAACTGAATACCACCAAGTTCACGAGAAATGTCATTTGAAAAGTTTCCTCCGAGTCCTAAAACGCTCAATTTATTTTTGACTGCATTCAGAAGCTGTCCCTTCTCATATGGCGAAGGCTGTAGTGGAGGGAGACGAACCACTTCCCGATTTCGCTCCACACCTTGTACATTTGTTTCTGGTGACACTCGAAGGCTCAATTTCTCAACGTCAGGAGGAAACTCGTTCGATATGTAACCAGCATTGGTGGATGGCACTACTGCTTCAACCTCTGGAGTTGTGAAATGGGAGAGAAATTCAATCTCTTGCAGCTTTATCAACTGACGCTGCAATTCCTGAACTTCTAGCATGTAATTACGAACTTGCAAAAGTTCCGAGTGCTGCTCCTTTAATTCCTCAACTAAATTGGATTTCCCAGAAAGTTCCTGCATCAAATAATTTATAAAGTAAGTAAACTATATGCACTGTATTACTACTTTACTTGTTTGAAAGTTTAATTGGCTCTCTAGATTATGTAGGTCATATCAAATGAGAGGAAGTAAACCATAAAAATATATAGGATAAATCAGACTGTCTAGTCTAACTGCGAGTAAAACTCTTCAGACATTCGTTTTGAAGAACGTATCATTACCAATTTCCTGGATATTTAGCAGACATACATAAATACATAATTAAAAATTCTCTTACGTTCTCAAGTGCATTAATCTGCCCCTCTTGGTGCTCAACCACTCGGAGTGATCTTTTTGCCCTGACATCCGCTGCTATCATTTCACTGTAATTTGAAACCGAAACAAAAATTATAGAAGCCTATTGCTTTTCTCAGCCTGTTATAAATTTTTATTTTATTTTTTTATGATGACCTGTGTAGAATATCTTTGAAGAGTTCATCCGCCGCCATTATTGACACATATATAATATTTGTATTTGCCAAGTCTGTAGGCTGTACTATCAATTATCGTTGGCTTTGTAAAATTTGAAATTCTAATTTTGTGTTTTGGTGCACGAAGAAACACGCTTGTATATATCACATGGTCCACTGATACAACTGATATAGTGCCACCGGTTAAGGAATGTTCACGTGTCGTAATTGTAAAGCAGAGTGCTCGCTGGTTCATTTATTGTGTTTTTTAGTTCCAAGTAGAAGCACAAAGATAATGGCTCGAGTTACAGTTAACTTTTGGAATGTAGTTGCTTAGGAAGTGGAAATGGAGTATACATACATATTGTACTTTTACGTAATAAAGTTGAAGTTGTTAGTGATATGCGGAGCTGAATAAACAGGATATTTTATACCAGAGTTTAAATTTTGACGAAGCTATTACAAACTGAATAAGCAGTAGTTTTTTTCAAGTAAGCAGTGTCAGTACTGAATGCAGGTAAAGTTTCCGGCTGATCATGTGTTGTGATTAGTTTATGTAAACAAACACTTAAACTGATAAAATTGTTTTGATTATTTTGTCAGGAATAAGAATCCTTGGCAGTTGGATCATAGTTAACTTACTGAAATAAGAGCGTGTAAAAATGGGTAGTCCTGCTATACGACGCCTTCAAAAGGAACTGGAAGATTTGAAGAAAAGTGGAATCCCTTCCTTCCGGGACATTACAGTAGACGACTCAAACACTCTTCTTTGGCAAGGTTTGGTCGTGCCGGAAAAGGCACCTTACAACAAGGGCGCGTTCAAGATTCAAATCACCTTCCCCACTGAGTACCCCTTCAAGCCCCCAAAGATCAACTTTATGACCATGATTTACCACCCAAATGTGGACGAGAAGGGTCAGGTGTGCTTGCCCATCATATCCCCTGAGAACTGGAAACCTGCAACTAAAAGCGTTCATGTGATCCAGGCATTGGTTAACCTCATTAACGATCCAGAACCAGACCATCCGTTGAGAGCAGACCTCGCTCAAGAATTCCAAGAGGATAAGAAGAAGTTCTTCAAGAATGCGGAGGACTATACTAAGAAGCACAGTGAAAAACGACCGTCCACTTGAAGATATTTCCTCTCGCTAGCAATCTATCGTATCTTACTAGATTATTAAGATAATTATCTTAATTAGTAATTTTTTCAGTAATTATTTTATAGTGAAGCTCAAGCTACTAAAACTGAAAATGTATCACTTAATTTAATTTACATGAAATAAAACTGCGTGAAATTAACTTTTTCTATTTTATCTCATGATGTACTTTATTTACTTCTAAAGCACTTGTAAATATTAGCTTTTAAGTGTATCGCAAATTCATTTAATTCCCAAAACGGCTAAAGTGCAGTAGTACATAGTTTCATTTTATTCTTCAAACAAAATTTACCTCTTGGGTTTACTCCTTTTGTCAAGTTCACCCGAATTCCCAATTGTTTGTCCAACTCGAGTTCAATGAGTATCGCTTGAGCAGAGAAAACGTAAAACTGTGAGTCTTTATTCAGCCAAGCAAGTGCATTCAGTAGTTAGTATTTTTGTTTGTAGTAGTAAGTAGTAGTCGTACGTGAAAACGGTAAGGATCAATAAGGAAACTTGATAATTCTGCCAGAGTCTCGGAGAAAAGGCTTTGTCAATTTATCCGGCTTTGACTTGGGAAAGCAAATGAAAAAAGGAAAAGCAGGGGTTGTTCGTATAGACCAATTCAGTTGCTGTCTGGCTTTTACCAGAGTTTGAGGCAAACGACGACGGGCCATACACAAGTTTCGACGATTCATGCAAAAGAAAACATTGGGGTAGGATAGGTTATATAATAGGAAACACGTTCGATGTGAAAATCAACTTTGTGACATGAAAAACTCATTTTTTCCTAGTTAAGCGTGAGTGACTGACTCATTCTTGCTTTTAGTCTTTGCCGTTTTTCCTTCCTTCCTGTCTCCCTATTTTTCTCCCCGTCATAAAAAAACGTCACTCGTAAACTAAGAACATTAATGTCACGTTGAAAATTGGCGGAGGAGAATAGGGGAAGTGCTTTCCTCAAAATTTGCATTAGTCACTACCAACTTTGGCGAACACTTGCCATGTGCTGGGGCAAAAAGTACAGTTTTTTTACTTTTACTTCCTGCCAATTTCTCCACTGACTCATCGATGTGTAATGTCTCTAGTGTGCGTTGCATGTTACAAAGTTTGCAATAAATATTTGAATTAATTATTCAAAATTTCCTCAATGCATAATAAAATAGACTTGAGTGAACAAGTGTTGCTTAATGCAGAACAAACATTTCCTCAAAAATTCTAAAGTAACTTCTTTGTACGTGTCCTCTACAACATCATCACTTTCTCTGTTTGGTATGAAAACACTTGAAACTCCTAGCCCGCATGAAGGCACAGTTTATGAAATTTTTTAAGTAAATATAAACTGTAGAGTACGAGATATTGACTCATTCACACTTAACCGGCCAAATAAAACTCGTAGTTTATGTCTTGTGAAGTGGTTTTAGAACAAGTGGGACTTCAAAGAAACTGTGTACATGCTTTCAATAATAATATTTGATTGAGAGAGTGTGGGACAGTGTAAAAAATATTTAAAAAAAATAGAGTTAAATATACTTCATGATTAGAACTTTCTCCCTTGGTCTTTAACCGTTATGAGCTATAAAACCTTACAAGTTAATCATTAATCGCTGCTCATGAAGAAAAATTGTGCACGTGTGTCCCTTCGTGTTAAGCCAAAACAATGTGTCATACCATAATCATGAAGGCAAATTGTACAGCGACATGAAAAGTAATCAGAAACCTTATACTATCGTCGTTGTATTTTCTTAGTTAACTGAGGTTGGTTGGGTGTACATGAGATGGAAGTCTAATCTGTAAAAAGGTGTGTAGTAACGGAAACCAGTGCTGTCCATCCATCATTTTCTCTTACTACAAAAACACATTATACAAGATTGATGCTGCTATTGGGAAATCTCTTCTTCTCGGGTTTCCCTTTTACTAGAAGGCTGTCAGAGAGCTGAGACCTTGTTTGCTCTCCGAGGTCCATCACCCGATACTCCCACTACGCACAGTGTACAAGTGTACACCAAAACAGAAACCTCTCTTTGAGTGAAAGCACTTTCAAAGTGAAATGAGTAAATAAGCAAAACAAAAACAAAAGGAGACTGTGTTTGGAACTTACTTTTAGTGTCACTTTCGTCATCTTTGTTCAGTTAAAAGAATAAAGTACCTTTGTTGCAGCAAAAAAAAGACAGGGATTTCTTTTTTCCATGAACTGAAACCTTTTGATATTTATATGTGCATGTTTGCAAGACTCTAGATAAAAAAGCTAAATCTAATGTTGACTTTCACTTTGGACCCCCATCGCTTTGTAATGCAGTGGTAACTGACGAAGGTTTTTTTAGACCGAAATAAGTTGATATGGACAAAAAGAAAAAATGTGCACGTAAAGCGACTCTGTATATGATGACAACTCATTGACATTGAGGTCACGTGTTCGACTTCCTGTAGCCAGTACGAGAGTTAGTTGCCTACTTGTCTTTACAAAACTTTGTCCATTTACAAGAGGAAGCGAGGCTAGCAAAGAGTATATATTTCAAACACCGTCAGCATCATAGTCATCACCATAAAAGATAGTGCGGGATTTCTTTCTGAAAAAAGTATAGCTGACAAGTTCTTTTCGCTCTGTATGCGGTTTTGTGAAGAAGATCACTGTATGCGTTCTTATGATGGTCACATCCTTGGGATGATGGAGTACTGAAAGCACTTTTCCCATTTCACTTTCTTCCTTTATCTTTATTTTCTGAAGAAAACTGTTCCAAGAACAAAAAACATCTCGTTTCTCAAGTGTCTCCTATTTGTAAAAGTCCTCCAGATATAAATAAATGCATGAGGTACAATTTAACAGAAAAGCCCAGTGTTCCTCTATTCTCTCTCTCTCTCTTTCGCGCATTATCACCGTCATAAATGTTTCAGAGAAGCGAATAGGCCACCTCTTTGTCTTTTTGTGTGTAGCTCCTTCTCTTGATGTTGAATAGTGATACTTGTCAAGTTGGGTGGTCTACTCAGTTTTTAAGAAAGCATACAATTTGTTTGACAAAGGTTATACATGACATAGGAGCACATACATACAGACCCAAGCTTTCGTAAAACAGTGTGGGAGTCTAAGAAAGAGCGAGTGTATGTGTGTGACTTGGAGTTGGCAGTTAATAATTTATTTTTGCATTTGTCAGTGTCATTGAGGGCAATCAGTGAAAATGACACGGGGGCTTGTCTGATCCTACTTTGATGCCATTTTTCCCAGCACTCTTTTTGGATGGTTACGTACATCCCTTGTCTGTCGAAGAGGAAGTTGTGGATATGTAGCAATGCATAAAGACGAGTTTTTTACACGGTAAGTAAACAACGGACTCCTACAAAGCTGTTAGTGTGATTGGGTCTTAAATGGTGTCGTGACACGAGCCAATGGATTCAATGTGGAAAGGTTAAATGCATCAAAAATTTATATGAAACGACAAACCTTGATTCTTATTATATTAAGTCTTTGACATATGAGGACCACTGGGGAGGGAGGCTAAACTGAAGCTAGAAAAATGATACGCTTGCAGTATTTTTTCTACTGGAGAAAGTACAGCACTGGATTATTTTCATCATGAGAATTCCATGTTATGGCGAAGATCAGTTTGTAGGTATTTAGTACTCCATCTTGTACGATTTATATAATATTCCACTCATTTGTTTCCTTGCATTTCTAGCTTAACACCGATCCAAAAGGTAAATCATGCTAGGAGAAAGCATTACAGGAAATTACCTTGTAATAATCCAAGCTGGCCGTAACCTTATTTCATGAAAGGTTTTATTAGCTCTACTGCGGAACTCTTGGTTTTTGTTGAAAATCAATCTAGTGTATTTAGCTTGGATTTTATTTTTCTGCAGGAGATACCTACAAGAGCTATTTATTTGTTTGTCGATAAATTCAGGGAATTTATGGAATTTTAACGACTAGCGGACTTGTTTAGGTTAGGTATGCTAGGAGTGCGATTCGTCCGAAACTGGTCATCAAGGTCAAGATGTAAAAACAGCAATACGACAGAAACCGGTAAAATATAGGCGTCATATCAAAAGTAAATAGCATAATCATAGCAAGCCGATTTAATAATTTGCATACAATACAGGCAATCTAAACATCAAAACGCTTACATTTACAATAACAAAAAAAAAACAAATTGAGCTATACTTCTTAATTTTTTTCCGTTACTCTATGAAGCGCCTATACATCCAATAGTGTACGAAAAGTCTCGGCTCAGGCCATGTTATCGCGATTCGCGATAAGGATTACAGAACCTTTTCCAATTACGTAATACATGAACTGCGTGCGCCTACGTAAATCTCTTGCCAGTTTTCGGTTACTTTCACAAATATAATGTTGCAACGCTTTTGAAACTGATATTTCCCGAGTGAGGTATTATATTAGCTTTCTCGTACTTGGCGAAAAGGACTCCCTTTGAAAAATGGCTCTTATGTGAATATACTTTTGGATAGGCATTTCTAGAACGATCCTCTCAAAGCATGGCTGGATGTTATGCTCAATTTCAGACAACGCCAAGTATTTTATATACGTGAAGTCTAAACCAACAACTGTCACTCATTTCATTTCCCATGAAAGTCTACTAAATTTGCTTGCTTACGTTAGTTAGGTGTGGTGTTGTCATTTCTTTGGATGCGTACACAAACAAAAACTAGCGGAATGAGTACAGAAATCCCTAGAGCGTAAGAAAAACTTGGGCATGCAAACATACCCACACCAACATTTTTACCGGTCTCGTAAAGGTATGTGCGGCTTTCTTTAAATCTGTGAAACTAAAAAATGCTACAAAGTTTTAACTTTACCTAGAGAACTTTTTTCTGTACTGGAAGGAAGTTGAAAAAAAAAACTTTGTTTTTATACCAGCAGCCTTCACTTCTCTCTCGGCACTTTCACTAATGAGGTGCATGCATTCCGCATGAGTAATACGGGAAATGATGATACTGGTAAAATCTCAATCTAAAAAAGTAAATTGCATGCGTACGCGAGATTACTGCTGTCAGTTTAGAAAAGAGAAATGATCATGTAGTAGTTTTTTCAGGGAAGATTTGAAATTGAAACACTCTTGAAAAAAATATTCAAGTTTCAGTTACGAAATCGCTTCGTTCCTAGCTCTAGCTATGAGTATTAAAGAAAAATTTATTTCAATGCTTAAGAATTTTTATTGCGTTGAGATGTAGTAAGCCTGAAAACTGTCCAAAGAACTTTAGCTTGTTTTTTCGATAAATTTTTATTCTTCAAAGCTTAGAAAAAAAAATCCTAAAAATATTGTTCCGCTAAAAGACAAACTTTTGGAGTTATAAAAAATAAATCTAAATCTCGTTTTACATTATACAAGGACTTTAAAAACTAAACTGCTCTTGGCTTTTTTAAAAATGAAAATGTAAATGTTGTTCATAAAATTATGATATTTCTAAATCTTTTGGAGGGGAGGCAATTAAAGTATGTGATTTGTGTATGCTTTATAATTTAATGAAATATTTTCCCAGTTTGAGATTTAAACTTGCCAATTCTTAAGCTTGATAAACGAGTAACCTTATTCCAGTGAATTATGGAGAATTGATGCCAACAAACTGAATCATTTATCTGGCGGATTTACTGCCAACATAACTGTTCCTACTTGGAAGACAAAATGCCAAATATTTTGCTTGTCTTGGTGGGACGAAAGGACAATAAAATCAACATTATGTGCTTTTTATTCACCAAGGTTTATCTACGCAATAAACAGTAAACATGGCATGCATTAG
The DNA here is from genome assembly GCA_036850885.1 of Lepidocyrtinus dapeste. Classification (NCBI taxonomy): domain Eukaryota; kingdom Metazoa; phylum Arthropoda; class Collembola; order Entomobryomorpha; family Entomobryidae; genus Lepidocyrtinus; species Lepidocyrtinus dapeste. The sequence continues at coordinate 7,572 of JAANSQ010000698.1, read as the reverse complement.
AACGATTCTAGAGTAGTAGGGTTATTAAAGGATTTACCTCATTTCTGCGTTAAGCTAAAGCGGGATTACTCCACGCTACGTATACGATTTACTGAGATTTACAATGAAATTTAGCTAAAACAAAGAGGCTCTCAGAAGCATTAATTTCCGCACGGTGAAGTGAACTATTCAAATGAAATAAGACTAAATTAACGATGTAAACATTCCTTTAAAAACATAAAGGATTTTCAGTCGTAAGCAATCCAGGCGAATGCTAAAGTTTTGTATGGAAAACGCGTTACAAAACTTATTTCTTGTTCTAATAGTGCGTGCAAATGAGAAAACTACTTTGCAATCACAAAACTTATTTTTAAAAGAATCCATTCCAGGAATTGACTAAATTTTTCTTGAGTTCCATGCTCCTCCAGAGGAATTCCCACTTTTGTTGTGTTATTGTATACTACTACATATTTATTGCGTACCTAAAGTTTCACTGGAAAGTTACCAGAAACTTTATCTTGGTCTTATTCAAATTGAGTATATGCATGTAGTAATCATAATTCTTTTGCTAAAAATAGTTGGTTTAGTTTCCTTTAATGATTGTTATTCAAAAGACCTGAAACGGGAGAGTAGCAATTTAAATGAGTTTTTTTTAAAGAATGGTCTTTAGAAGTTTATTGCTATCCACTTCACATGAAAATGTAGGTAGCATGCTGATGCTTTAAATCTTGAATATAGTAACAAAAGGGCGTAGAGTTACAAACAATTGGAAAACATTTACCTATGTCTCGTTCTTGTAGCCCTTTCCTAACCAAATCCGACACACACAAACACACTTTTTGAAAAGGAACCGATAATGGGAAATCAACTCCCGTCGGATATGCTAAGGAAAAGGCGTTGTAAGGTTGGTTGTTCCATATCCCTTTTCCATTCTCTTTCAACGTGACTATTCAAAACAAAGTGATAAGAACCGAATGAAACATAAAAGATAAGTAAATGTCTAACAAAAGCTGATCGCTTCAAGTTCCTCTCATATGAGGAATGCTGTGTCGTGTTTTGGCCCAAAGAAAAACTTTTCCAGCTCTTTATTTGCTTACGAGGAAAGTTGCTGGTAGTTTTGCAAGTTGAAGTGACCTACTTGTAATACAGCCAGATCAAAAATGTATTGTTGGAAAAATGATGGTTGTTTCTACAAAGCCAAATTTTTGATGTCTTGATGCAAAATAAATGGGTAATTGGAGATAGAAAATGTGCCAGCATAAATGCTGTCCCTTGTAACTTTCGTAAAAACACAAATAATTGGCAATTACATTGACATGTGCACGTGTATTATCAGCCCTTAACCCGCAAAAAACTCATTGAACATTGAACTTAAATGGTAAGCATTTAGGTAGCCAACATTCTGCCTTCCTGAAAACTGTTGGGAATAGTATTCGGAAAAAAAGTCGACAGTTTGCCAATTGATCATGTGACATTTAATCAAGGGATGAAACCTTTTTTGAGTATACAAACTTTCCAGGAACTTTCAAATTTAGGAGATAGCAATTAATGCCAAACTTTAAAGGAAAAAGTTAACCGCATTGATTTAGCTTAACTCTCACTTTTCCAAAGACAATTATTAAAATCTTTTAATTGCTTTATATAATCTATGGGTTCCATCAAATATATATAATTATTACCTCATTTCAGTTGTAGAGGAAAAAAATTAATACGTTAGAAACTTCAGGTATACGTACATAGGTAAGTTTAGGCACAGAAAGATGTTAGCTTGAATTGATGAAATTCGCACAAATCCCAAATTGATGAGTTTGGTTAATGTGCTGACACGCACATTCATATTACTATAGTCATCACTATAACTAACATCTCTAAGCACCATCACTTAATAATAGTGATGGATTACCGTATCTCACGAAGCATCAGCGTCCTATCGCAAATCCATTGAAAAACTTCCCACAACTCATTCCAGACATCTGCATCTAAAAAATCAGTGAATCCATTTTGAGAAGCCAATGACTCAAAAATGAGTTAAAAGGCTTTATAAATCCCTTCCTTTTATAAAAGTCTCCAGGATAAAACTATCTTTCAAACAAGCTAACAGCTCACAATACGGTTATTGCTTGAACGCTAAAGCATGGGAGAAATTATGCTACCAAAATACGTACCTTTTTACCTTCCTAAAATCCCATTGAATCTCAACAGCTTCATGTCAAATTCGCATAAGTTCCACTACTACCAATCTAAAGAATGTAAAAAGCTTTTCACTCCAGCAATAACAATAGTAATCCTAGACCAAATCAACCTGAATTTCGTACTCATACAAATTTCTACATGCATACGTATCTACATAACGCTATAGTAATGTCAACTTGGGATGGGATATTTCTGAGAAAGAGGGATCGGAAATAAGAACTCCTTTGAACCATATCCTGACAATGAAGCACATTTCCGGAGATATATGAATACATTTTCTTCTCTCCCAACTCCCTTTGTATTCCTTAACTTTTTTACCTTTTTCGAAATAGTGTTAGCTTCCTTCTAATGGGAAACTGGGCTGCTGATGCGTCGGAGTTACCACACCACTTCCATATACCACTGCAGAATCGAGATATTCCACGTACGTTTCCCATTATTCTTGGGAGTCTTTCATTGTCCATGAATGTCTCTCTCCATCCATATCATATCGTCATTTACGCCAAGAATAGGAGAAAGGCGCAAGGCGACGCACGTCTGCCTACTAACACCACGTCTTTCTTTATGTCTCGTATTACAACAATGATGATGATGATACTAACCATACATGACAATCATTTTTTTTGTGGAGGATACATGATCTCATGGATTTCCTTTAGCAATGTTCATATGCACTTCTTCCTTTGTATTCTTGGAAATGTACAAGACACTCCCTCAAATATCGAAACTTGTTCACAAAGATGCTTTTTGCTAGTCTTATTACTTGTGCTGATCTATTATGTATATAGATCTATATAATATGGCACATTTCTCATTTCTTTTTCACTCGTTCGTGTGGTGCGTTCATTGAACATTCTTGAGAAAAAAAAACGATCCAATTTCTTGAGATTTTCTTAGCGCGCAGTTATACTACTTAAAGTTTATTATTGTTGGGAGCAGACGGTTCATACAACAACACCAAAATATCTATATTGTAGGCAATCCAAATCTAAGCTTAGGAAAAGTGAAAGGTGGATGTGGCGATATACTTACATTCGGAAATAATAAAAATGGCAAGAAAAATGTTGACGGTTGCTTCATGTGGAACCGTCGCTGGAGACGATATACATGAAGCGAAACGAAGAGGAAGGGAACTCGTTTTTTGGAACTGCTTCTGAAATTGAAGTTCCATATGTAGTCTGCAATGTATTGCTTTAAAATATAAAAAAAAACAAAATATACGATGACTGTTCAGACTTTTTTTAAGTTTCCAGCATCTTGTAGAGTTAATAGGAAGGGGAAAGAAAGCCGTTGTTTTCAGCTCTAATCCGCTATACATTCCCTTTGTTTTGTTCATTTTTAAGCCCGTCGTATTTCACAAAAAAAATATGCGGACAATATTGTTAGACTATATATGCATGTGTGAATCCCTGAGGGTAAAGTAGGGGATGAAATAATACCACAATATGCATACATTTTAACTACAATACAAACACACGCGCTGTATTTTTACTAGTGATATTTGGAAAGTATAACGACAAAAAGCTGCAAGTTCTAAAAACGAAAAGAGACACTTCTTTTAAAGAGAAGGTTATTGAAAAATAGAAAATATTATTTTGAAGGAATGGGGGTAAATGCACTTACTCCTGTAAGTACACTTTCTCTCAAGTCAACTTGTCTATTTGCTTTAGCGTAAGAATGAAAAATGGAGGCTGCAGTAACAGCAAAAAATATTTTGTTGAAAAAAAGCTCTAGCGTTTTCCACTATACTGCATCTGAAAATTTTTTTCCATGAAGGATAATGGAAAGACTAGTAAAATGCTTGAGCAAAAATTGGAAAATGCGGGTCCCAATTTTATTCATTTCCCAATCCGATTTTCCCTGTGAGGACATATCATATGCTTTATATCTCCTCTTATATTGGGTCTTTTAGAGCTCATTCTGGAAGCAATAGAGAGAAGTCAAAAGCACTCGTTTTCCATGTTCATGAAGTGATTTCCGCTCGTACGATTCCACATTTTTTTGTGCTCCAATTTTTTGAGAATAACAAGATCGTATGCATGCTGAATAGAAAGATATGAACATGAGACAACTGCATATTGTTGTCAACTAGAGGAATGGTAATGTCTCTACAAAAAAAGGATCCTTGTCCCGGGGAGGTAGAAAATCCAGAAGCAAAGGAGAAATTGACACTTTGAAATCCATTTATACCCATTTCGCAGAGAGAAAAGGAGAAATGAAGATATTTCCTAAGCAAGAAATAATATTCTCAATAGTTTATGAAATTCCTGGATAAGATTCACGCTTGAGATGGGAAGGATAAAAAATTTAAATCTTTCCCATTTACTACAAAAAAATCTGGTCTCTCTCTTTAGTGAACAAAATGCGAATACGTTTGCAAGAGATGGAGAAAGAATCTTATTTAGTCTCGTAGTCTCCTTCGTGAATAATTGGTAGTAAGAGGGTATGAGACAATTCCAAGATCCTGAATTACCAACATTTTCTCAGATTTAGCATTTGGACAAATTTTTTTTTATCTTCCAACATTTTCTCAGATTTAGCATTTGGACAAATTTTTTTTATCTTTTATACCACAAACGTAGGATATTGCGGAACAATTCCTTTTTAGTGGTGATTTGATATTTTATAGATGCGGAGCAAAAATTGAGGAATAAAGGGAACATGGAATTTCATTATTAATGAATTTTAGTTATTATGTTTGGACTTAAGCAAAGTCAGACTTTTATTTAGAAAAGTAGCTAGTGTTGGTGCTATTACTTTAATGATAAATGGGATTTTGGGTGTTCATGTGTGTCTACCTAACAAGAGTGGAGCCATCACTGCTCCATTCACTGTTAAAGAACCTCAGGAGCTTCAATGGTTATAACTTAGCTGAGTCATGCAAAGCTAAGTATTGATTTTGATTTGTCCGTCTGTCTGTGTAGACAATTACAATTAATTAGCAAAAATAAAATTACCAAATTACCCCTAAACTCACTCATCAATTCTTAAACAGTTTAATCATTGTTTTTAAGCCACATTAGTAGATGTCCAACGTACCTAGTTAAAAATTTCTTCTCGTTAACCGTAAATTATGCAGCCCTTACGGTATTGCGATTCTGTAGTCTTTTTTTACAGAACTTACTCGAGATTTTTTACCTTTTAATGTAACTCAATTTAGACGTTGTAAGTTGTAACCCTTCCAAATTTTTGTGCAGCTACGTATTTAACAGGTTTTAACAGTTTAATTTTCTAAAATGTAGCAAAATTCCCCAGGTTGAACTACGGTAGGAAAGCTCAAATAGAAGATGGTAGAGTATCCAGTTAGTTTTGCACATGCTACAGCATAAAATGAAGAAAAATGGTTGGAGTGAAATAATAAGGAGAAATTCGTCATAGTCAGTTTTCCTAATCGTCATCTTCATCACTCAACCTGACACAGCACAGATCAGTGCAGACAGAGTGAAGGAGGCAGAGACTCAGTGAGCTGCGTATATTTTCAGGAGAATACTGGGAGATACTCTCTTACAGTAGGCATAAGTCCAAGACGTTTTCATCTTGAAAACACGACATCTTTTTTCCTATCAAATGTTAGGAATCATAACATTTGGCTACACCAAGACTTTTCATGGGAAAGCGCACTATTTTTGTAGGTAACGGCAAACACAGAAATGGTAATGGATCGCGTGTCTTGGGAAAGCAAATAATTCGCAACCGGTGCAAGGAAGCGATACGATACAAATGCGAAGACAAACAAAATTGGACTTGCTTTCCTATGCCGGTGTAATTTCTTTATGCAAATTGACAAGAGTAAATAGCAACGTAAATATTGACGTTTTCTTGCACAACACTTTTTCATGTTTACTTTTCTTTCTTTAAGAATCCTGAGCAATCTAACAAACTCTGTGTAAGTCTTTCTAAAGATTACGCTGGGTTTTGATATTCCTTTTGGTACACAGAAGGTGAAGGATATCAATTAAAGTTAAAAGAAGTCGAACATCCCGAACAAAATTTTAGAATGGGAGAAAATGTCAAATTTTTTTCTTCGCATTCAACAAAATTAGTGCATGAAGATCAAGTCAGAATACATGTAGATCTGCAGTCACTACTTACAGAAATGACTACTTAAAAAGCGCTTGAAAATGAGGCGACACGCAGGCAAATGTAGATGATTATGCTTAAGACTTTCTCTTTTGCTTTCACTTGAATACAATTTGCTGCAGAATTTAGGAAAAACCGCTTCACTACTAACTAGATATTCTTTTGATTTCTCCTCCATTCTCTTTTATGGGTTTAGTGGTACTTTTGTCTTTAAACTAGAAATATACAAAGGACGGGGGAGAAAGTCTAAAAGCATTCGTTTCCTTTACTCGAACACATCTTAATTCTTTAGCTGCGTTTAATGAGTGGAAGAAAATGCAAATGTTAATAACAAAGACATTCCTTTGAAGAATACTTTTCGCTTTTTATATTTTTCTTTTCAAAGAATCCTGAAAACCAAAGACGGGTTTTTCAATGGAAGCTATTTTTTAAAAAAGCCTGAGATACAATTTTACAAGAACAAGCGTAAAGTCTGTCGCAGCAAGACGAAAACGAGGCGCGTCATGCTGAATACTTGTTAGTATAAAGTCTGACCTTATTATCGTCTTCTTTTTGTGCGTTTATCCGTTTACATCTGTACGACTCGGGTAAGAACTCGCTATCTCAAGAGCTTGTTTAGCGTTTGGCTACCAACCTAAGGTTTAAACAAAGTTAAAAAAATATTCCGTCGATCTTTAGCTTAAGTACTAATCAGTAAATACATAAACGTACTAGCCGAAAAATCCACGGACCTTGTTTTTTGTACTTTACTGTATTTTACGTACTAACTTTATATAACATTATTTAAAAGAAACTTCAGTTAAGTCCAGGTTTCGTGCAAAATATTCTCAGGTGGAAAAATGTATTACCATAATATTTCACAACAGCTAATTTAGAAAATTTAGACAAAGCTCCTAGTCCTTTGTTGTTTTTAAAGAAAGGCAATGTGTTTACCTATTTTTTTATTACATTTCGTCATGTAACGTTTCATGTTTTATTATTAAGAAAATGACTAGTAATTTTCTAGCAACTATTTTGGGTCAGTTGTCCCGGTAGAACTTTCTTTAAATAACTAATTTCTATTTATTACCCACTGCGCATGCTACAGAGAGGAACCCTAAAACGTCTCCTAGTCCCTGTACCGTGCATTATTATTAAGTGCCAGTGAACTGCTCTGTTTACAAGATAGCTATTATGAAGTGCCCATATTTTTTACTTTCTTTAGACGATCATTACCAAAGTTTTTAGTGGTATTCCGGAGTAACTTTTTACGTAACAAGAATAGCTATTATAAAAATACTGAAGAAATTACTACTGACCGACTAACAAAGTAGCCTAGCC
>JAANSQ010000697.1:0-19977 GCA_036850885.1 Lepidocyrtinus dapeste | reverse complement strand
AGTAATCGTAATCGTAATCGTAATCTAGATTACAGTAATCTGCATTACTCCCTATCTCTGGTTGGGATATCCTCCTTGAAAAGAAAAAAAAGAACTCTTGTTCGGCACTCTGGGAGGCATAGCAAAATTGGAGGGAAGAATGACAGAAATCTACAAAATCTACGAAATCTTTACACTTCTTTTGAAATCCCAAATGTAAACAACTTGACTGAACCTTTCATTCAAAATCCAAGTTTATTTCATTCACTCTGTTTCACGCTGAGAGATCACAATCTCATGATACAAACTCTAGAAAATGTGTAACCCGATATTTTATAAATTATCATAATTACTCTATGCTTTAATTACCTCGTAAATTCTGTGCAGGTCTAAACCATTTAAGAGGATGCATCTTGCATCCAAATCACTTCTAAATAACCCAAGGGTTCAAAATCAAGTTCGAGTGCAGGAGCGAGTGTAGGTTGTAGGTTATGTGTACTCTAATTTAATCTAGTAGTGAACTCATATTTTCTCCCTCTGTCTCTCTTTGATTAGTTTTTGCATTTCACGAATGTCCGTAACATACAAATCGCCTAAAACACTTTCCGTGTTTTCATTCATTTTCATAGATTACAAATTACAAAATAGTGAGCTGTTCTTTGAAGTGCGTACGAATAACAAAGGAGGTTAATTTGCTCGTACCGTTTTCTTGTTGTCACTTAAAAAGTCCATTTCACCAGTGGGAAATTATTGCGTTAATTTGATTCTGGCATAAATTGTTTGAAACATTATATGTTATTCGGATAGTAATCGACGAAGATTATAGGAAAGGTGCGTAAAGGGTGGAGATTACATTTCAATAAATAATTTAGCTCATGTATCAATCAGGAATCTATAATGCCAGGCTTGTTTACCAGTTTGACCATGTCCGAATGAGACGTATATTTTAGGTCATGAATTATTCATTGGCCTTGGTCAGCCCATCTAGACAAGCTCTTCTGCACCGAAACGCAATAAACTTCACCTAATCGTAATTGTAAGCATATGTTGCATTATTACTCCGATGATAGTACGCACCAAGTCACTTGACTGTGAGGATCAGGAAGAAACACAAGAAATAAAGAGGAATCTAATAATGATGCTAATGATATGATGAGAATATGAAAAAAAATCATTATTTAAACACGTTATAGAACATTACGGAATCATCGGATACTTTGCGAGATCCTCAGAGGAATGATGAATGAATGGACAAAATACTAAAATACCTTGTAAATGCTTTGCTCATTCAAATGCAAATGCTAAGCAAACGTGCGGCATGTTGATTACCAGTACATTTGAACTCTGACCTTGTCCAAATCATTTTGAAATTTTAAACCAAACAACAACAATCCGCTTAACAAGTCAACAATATGTAGGTACATGGATTGTAATAATGCCAAAATGCAAAGACTTCACTTTTTGAATAATTTCTGCTTGGACTGCATTCTTTCGATAAATAAGCTCACATCCTGCTTGCCAATTTGCCATCATCAATCTTTCACATTCACTAAGAATTATAATTACAAAACTAGACATTCCCATCTCTCACATTAAGAGTTTAAAGATTTGAATGAATCGTGATTAAAGCTTAGCAAACCAGATAGTTCTACACATTTGCATGCATTTTCTAATGAGATAAAGATTTTTTTCGAATACTTGCTATTTTCCTCCTCTCTCTTGTACAGTTTACCTCCTCTTTTGCAACTCTCGCATTCTTCATGATTGATTTGATTGATGAGGATTAAATTGCGTGACCTGGCTGCTACTTCTTGACAGAGCGAGCGAGAAGCCCCGCATAGTCCACAATAATTCATTTATCTTCCCCTCCTATTTTCTCTCCTATTGTTTCATTCCCTCTGAGAGTTTAGGTGTCTGGGAACTATAAGCCATCTCATGGGACGTGACATTTTGCAGTGAACATTAATAATGTAAATAGGAGACACGATGATTTCTTCGAATGATATGGAAGACGTGTCGTATGAAAATGAGCTACTCATGTGCAGCCAATATAAGTCATATACTTTATCATTCGAAAACCGTTCAGCGTTCTCCGAAGTCATTGTTAAATTAACACAGGGGCGAAAGAAACATTCCATAATGATTCTCATAAAGATTATCCAAGTATTATTTATCCGATGAACATTCCTTACTTGCTAAAGTAATACTAATTGTAAATTTAAAGCAAGTGCAGTAAAAATATGTGCTTCTTTCCATCCTCCCCGTTTAGAATCTGTTAGACTTTGAACTGTTCACAAGTAATTTGAGCCTTTTTACAATTGGCTCAACTTCAACTTGTGCACCTTGCGTTCGTAATAATTTCTCTACTGCCATTTTACTCGCAGCGTAACACACTACAAATGTTTACGGAATCTGGAAGGGAAGATGACATGATGACATGTCCCCGCTGCTTCTGAATTAGCTGCTGGCTTCCCAACCTCTTGGCGTAAGAGGTGCAAAAGTGAGAAAGTTTGAGGCGTAAAGTTCTCTTAGGCAAAGAGCCTCTTCCTTTTCTGCGGTTTTATGTATTTTGTGGGAGTTGGTGCCGTATTACCTGTTTAGAGAAACAAAGATGACATTTCTCACAGGTCTTAACAAGCTTGTGCGTAAGTATGGATATGTAATGTAGGCATTGGAAAATGTTTATTATTTACATAATTTGCATTCTTCTTGTTGAGATTCCTCTCAAGAAGCTTGTTGGTCTAACGCCTTTTTTATTGTTACGGTTGTCGCTCTCGAGCTAAACAAGAAAACCACACACGCGGCATCTCCTCTCCTCTGCTCAGTGAGATCATCACCTTATCCACTACCGTACATTAAGTGTAGGCATACAATACACCAGAGCACTGTGAAAAATTTTACGATGGCAAAAGAGAATGTTTTCTCTTTTTAAAAGGCATTTACCCCAGAACCAGATTGCCCTTATTACTCCACAAAATGGCCACAATAAAAATAGAAAAGATGCTCTGCATCCTCTGCTCAACTCATAACCCAACAAAGTCAAGCATTCACTTTGCATTCAGTATTCTGGACATTTCCTAAATTGCTTCAGTGACAGTGAATAGATAATGGGATGAATCTAGGAAAATGAGATGAACTTTTTATAAAGCTATATATGGTACTTTGACATTAAGGTGGACCGTCAGACGTGAGCATGGTTTTGCCAAACTACATCTCCCTGATTTTACCTATATTTAATGCACCAAGTCAACCGAGCCAACTGGCTGAGATTAAAACAAGTTGTTGTCTTTGTAGTTTGTAGTACAAGTGTATTCTGCCAGAGAAGAGCACGTACATAATTACATTTCATTGAATAGACAGAACAAGACAATTCACAAACAGGTAAGTTCAAATCCATTGAGTACAGAAACAGTGGCTAAAAACAATGATGTGATCTGAACCAGCCTGATGTAAGCATTTCCCTAAATTTTGATTTGTGTTTGGAACGAAATACGTAAAAACAAGCATAATACATGTATATTCATGCCTGTTTTTGAAATGCCACTTTAAATTCACTTCGCATAATTATCAATGGTAATAAAGGTGAAATTATTCATGTTTCCCATATGTTATGTGATTCACGTGCTCATCTTTTCTTTTGTCATTTGAGAAAATTTGTTTTCGGATGTGCATTGCATAAAACGGTCTTTCTACATTGTACAGTGGCATTTTCCAAGTGACGGAATGAATTGCCTGGAATAAATATGAAGGGTCATTTTGGTTGATGTCTTATGGAATTCTTTATTTGACAGCTTTGTTTATGCTGGAGTGTACTGAGCAATCAAATTTTTAAAGGACTGAAGAACAAGCTGCGGGAAAGGGAAATTTTTTAAAAATATGCCAAACGACTAGGTTCCACGCAACCAGAATTTAAATTGGATTGAATAAGGATTGAATTATTTTTATGAGTATCGGGAAAAATTACGAGGAGAAATGAGGACCTCGGAGATCTACTCACTTAAGACAATGCAAAATCGTGATGATACAAACAAGTTTAAAACGGTCTTTCTACATTGTACAGTGGCATTTTCCAAGTGACGGAATAAATATGAAGGGTCATTTTGGTTGATGTCTTATGGATTTCTTTATTTGACAGTTTTGTTTATGCTGGAGTAAGCTTGCTTTACAGTTCTCCAGAAAAGCGAAATATTTTTTTAAAAAATATGCTAAACGACTAGGTTCTACGCAGGCAGAATTTAAATTGGATTGAATAAGGATTGAATTATTTTCATGAGTATCGGGAAAAATTACGAGTGCTTCCTTTCATAGGCACTTGAAAGGTCTCTACTTTCTTCAAAGAGAAATGAGGACCTCGGAGATCTACTCACTCAAGACAATGCAAAATCGTGATGATACAAACAAGTAACCAAACTTTTAGAACACGGAACTGATAAAAAGTTCATGATTGGTTAAATCAGTTTTTATTAGATTTCGTATACTGATACAAGAACAGGAACTGATCTGCAATACCGATTAATCAACGAGCTACAATTGTCTCTACAGATTATTCATTTTATTATTTAAGCTAAGCAAATTACTTTCCGCCGAGATTCATAAGAAAGAAAATAATTTATTTTGACGTATGATAATCCGCTATGAAATCATCATTTTTCATTATAAAAATTGTTAATGATCTTGCTCCTAAAAGTGGGAGTCCTTAAATCATTTAAATATCTTCATTTCTTTCCTACAGACTCAATAAGCATGAAAAACGAGAACTCTTGTCATGTTCAAATACTTCTTTTTTTTCTCTGGTCAATCTAATGGCCCAAAAGATAAAAAATGTAATTGCGTTTAGTTAGTATAGTAGTGCTCGTGCTGTAAAAAACTTCGAGTGCTGCTCGCATTCCTATACACTTTTCATACAATACTTTGCTAGTACATTTCTTGTGCTAAAGAGGAATTATGCAAATTGAAAAAATATTGTAAATAAACTGTTATTATTTACCATTACGTAACACATCCCACCACCACTATCACCATTCAGCGTGTAATCAAATACTGATGGGAAAATGGGAGATTTTGAGGAAAGTAGAAACATCCCCAATTGTTCCCTTGTTCCTTCCACAAAGAAGTGGTGTAGCTGGCTCCTTTCTCTTGATAATTGAGTTTATTTTGCGGATAGAGAAACTCGGTAATATCAGTTTACGTATTTTTATTGGTCTAAAGTAGCATTTTTTTTGCTTTAGGGAATAAATCGCATTTGAAATTAGTTGGATCCATTAAGTTTTTCTTGAGATATGCAAAATACGATTCAATTCATTCTCATTGCCTTCAGCTGTTTACGTAGCAAGAAGGGGAAAATCTTGTTTACTGAATTATTATTATGATGATATTATCTTGATATGATTACTGAAGAATGGCAGATGATATTTCAAGATGTAGCTGGTTCTCCTTCATTTCAGTTTGAAGGGGGAAGGGCATAGGTAAAGGTGGTTCGTCGCCGTAATCGGGGCAATGTAAAACATGTTCAAATTTCATTTCCAGTCATTTTCTTATCAAAACATTTTAGTAAGAATGATTATGCTGATATTAAAATGAAGTAGAATTCTTGAATAAAAATACGATTTTTTCTGTAGGATTCAATAACAGTTGAGGAAATGACAACATAGAAGAACAACAAATAAGATAATGGTAATTGCTATAAGAATATAGTAAATGTGGAGTAATTCAAGCATAACCTTCAATTTTTACAGACTACGAAACAGGATGAAAATGAGAAAAATCTCTGCTAAAAGACTATGCTAGGATGGGATAGGGTATCTATTTCGGGCAATCTAGACAAACTTTTATGTTTCAAAGAAGCTGAGAAAATTGAGCAACAAGAAGCGGCAAAGTTCAAATTTTGAATTTAGAGGTTCGACTCGAGAAAAAAGTTGACACTAATGAAGAAGAGCAACAGTTAGCAGAGAAAAAGAGTTTAAGCTATCACAAAGCTGACTGTTGAACATGAATAAGAAGAAAATCCAAAAGGCGGGAATGTACGAGAAAAGCAAGTTTCAAATTTTGAAAACAGTCTGGACAGCACAAACTCAACCACACACCAATGAAAGCTTGGAACTCTTCAAAGATTTTTAGCTTCAAAGTTTTTTCAGAGTTAATTGATCGAGTGAATTTTAAAAAGGGGAAAACTATTCATTAAATTATTTTCCTCACATATGTGTTGCATACGCTCCCAAGTTTATGTTAAAGTTTGCAGCGTAGAAAGTTGGATGCTAACAGGTATTCCATCAATTTAGCCAATATGGTACGAAAAACGACTTATACTTTTACCACATTTGTCACTTTAAAAAGAGCAAAGTACACTTTGACATGAAGAGCAAAATAGGGTGAATCCCTTCCTGGGAATAAAACTTTCACTGGATGATTTTACTCAGTTCACTATCACCAAATATCTATTTTGTGGGAAAATGTCAGCAGGGGAAAATGTGGATATAAATTCACATCCAGCAATATGGAAACTGAGAGTAGGTGATAAATCAGTAAAATAATGCGGTCTTGTTTTACTCTTTTCCTGACGCGTGAGAAAGTGAGTAGGTATGCTCATTTGAATATTGCTCTCCCCGTTCTAGGTAAAAATGTAAAAACTGGAAAACACCACAATATTTTCCATCCATGAAACAGAAAAAAAATCTTTCAGGGGAAAAATAAATGATGGATTTTTCTTCCTCCCTCTGTTCCGGTCTATCTTTGTATATCGACTTACTTCCTCTTTCACGCAGAAAATATAAAGAATTGGGAAAAGTTGCTCAAGGGATACATTTAGAAACAAAGTTTACAAACTTTTATCTTTTGTTTTTTTTTTCCTGGAGAAGTTAATCTTATTTAGTTCCATGTGTTTCCATTTTAAGCTGGAGATCATGGATCAAGAACGCACACGAATATGTGATTGCAACAAAGAAAAACGCGAGTGGATTTTTTCTGATATTTTAAGACTACTATAGCGAGCTTACTGGAGCAATAATGTGCGTCTCTGGAAAAGGATCAGAGGAGAATGAAGGGTTCAATTGGATAGCGAAAGAGTCTTATACCGGCTTGCTGCGGCATAGGGTGAAGTAGTCCAGTTCTGTTTCTTTTGATATAGCACTTCTCCAGTAAAGTATTGTGTTGTTGTGATAGAGTGTGCGAAGCAAATGGCAGTTTTCCCTTTCAGAAGAATAATTCGGCTTTAGCTTTTCACCTCTTTTGAAAGATTTTTTTTTTGTTTCTCCAGGAAAACACAGATTTGGTGTTCAACTAGTAAGCAGGTTGTAGCCCATAAATTTCGTATTTTTAGAGTCTCGCAACAACTAATGTTTCACTCCACACTCGACTCACGTATTTCACTAGAGAGAGAGTACTCGGGCAATCCGAGATTTTTTAAGATAAAGTTTTAACATTAAATTGATTGTATTGCTTTGAGAACAGAAGGGTAACTTTTTCTCAGAAGAAAGTGACCCGTTCAAAGGGAACAATGGTAATTTGTTTTTGTTTTTAAAACGAGTCTGATCACTTGATCGAGAGCAAAGTCTAAAGAAGATCAAAGGAATGGGCAATTACTGCAGTCACCTTAAAGATAAATGGTGGTGGTGCTAGGACGAGCTCCACACTCGAAGTGAGTCGCGAGTAGACAAATGAAAAGCGTATTGAAGGTAAGAAAGCAAGCGATTGAAGAGTTGGAGCGATGGAATGAAGTGCATCATCATCGCATCTCTCGATTACTTTAAGTCTTTGAGGTAAAAGAGTATGAGAATTATGTATATCGACACATGTACACAGAGAGAAACACATGCACATGGTTCCATGATCATATCTCTTGCAATTTAGTCTGCCTCGCATTTCAGTAAATAAAAAAGGGGATAAGGTTGTGTTGCGTCTTATGTTCTAACCATCCATCTATCGTGTCGCTTTAAATGTTAAAAACGAATTACAAGCGCAGATATGAAGCTGTGGCTAAGGTTGAAATGGTTGAATGAAATAGGATTGGGAAAGGATCATTCTTGTGGATATTTTTTGCATCGATAAAAGTGTAAGCTTTTGTAATAAGTTGGATACATTTTTTCGTTGAATGTCAAGCAAGCCATGTGGCATTTTCTGTCTGGTGCCATTCTTTCCTTGGCTCGCTGTTACCCACTTTTTCCCATCAAATGGAAATTTGAATTCGGAATGAGAACAAGTTGGAAAAAAATAAACATGAGCCGAGAGAAATACATTGTGTTCCATTGAATTCAATCTTTTATTCAAAAGTGAGACCACAACGTTTTCGTTAGAAATCACAAGGAAATGAAATTGAAAGTCAACATTGGATCATTGGATGTGTAAGGAAAAGTTGATTTTTTTCTGTAGAAAATTGAGTTTCGATGAGTTGCTGCACTAAATGGAAAAGACGTATTGACAAATGAAATGCTTGTAAACCAAGTGATGAATGAAAAACTATATTGCTTATGTGAAATCATTGAATTATCAAGGGAAAACGTGCGTGGGCTTAGACACTAGAGGAAAAGATACGACGCGTGTGTAGCAATAATCATTTTCTAAGTAGTATTTACACTTGTCACTATTTCAATGAGCTTTATACAGTTTTGTAGAGAGAGAGCTGAGCAAATATTGCAATGGCTATGTATGAAGTGAATTTAAACTTGCTTCAATCTCATCTCGATAGCAAGTGAATTTCCGAGGACGTATGAAAATTAAACCCTTGATCTTGTTCAAACGCATGTAAAATCCTTGTAATGTGTGGAAGCTATAGAAAGTTAAAAAATACCAATGGAAATCGTAGCCAGAGCAGAATAAATAAGGAATAAGGACTGCAATTGAAAAGCGTGAAGCGATTTATAATTAGATTTAATTAACTTTTTGGAAGCATGCGTTTAAATCTAAATGCTTATCTTCATGTTAGTCACAGCTAAATGTTCTCAAAAAATCATAAAAATGTTGACTAGATAGATAAAAGTGCGTCTGCAAAACGTATTGAAAAAACTTCGAATGACTTTTTCCGGGGGGGGGGGGATTTTTTGTTTTGCGTAAATAATTATAATTAATCAAAACTTTTATCTAATTAGGTTACGTATTACTTATTTATAGGGTATCTTAAGTACATTGCCCTAGGCCCGAAGTTAACTCATAAGATTATAAATTAAGTTAAATGGTGATACTTAATTTACGTAATAAAGCTATTGATAAACTTTGATGCGAATCCGTTAGTGTGCTCGGACAGGCAGACAGATGCCAATACTATTACTATTGTAAGTGCATTCGCACTTGAGCATGATTTCCAAATCAGAAAAATTGAATGAAAGAGTGGGCAAAAAATACCTGTAAGAGTTCCATCTCCCTGAATAATTTGATTTGCCAAACAAAAGCCTGACCTCGTTTCCTCAATTATTGTAAACAAACATAGTTAACATGACTGACAATGAAAGAAAATTTGTCGTCGTTCTCGTTAAAGACAAAGAGTGATTTTTACAATATAATTTGCTCAGTAGCTGAAGTTTGTCGTTGTCAAGTCAAGTGCGTTTTAGGACAAAGTGAACCTGAAGTAGTTTTATGCAGAGATTTTGCTCCATCAGTCACTCATCATTATAATTCTCTCTCTACGACTTTGCTATGCCTAGTTTATACTGAACTTGTTAAACCTTTTTTGTTCATTCAAAGTTACTATTAGGTTCGTAATGAACTTTACTTCATGTTACGCACATGTTACTCATTACGAATTACGACCAACTATTGTATTTAATAGCACCGATGGAAAAGTAATATTGTATAGTTTTCCATGCATACTATACTACCATTAACGAGTATAGTATAATGGTTGTATGGATATTATGATCGTGTTACAGATCACAAATTTTAAGTTAGTTAATGCGTACGTTGTACCATTTCACCATTCAATTATATCTCTGCATAGATTTTCAATTAGCTTTTTAGAGGCTCATAGGTGCGTGGCGTTCTTATGCCTTGAATTTTTTGAAGGCGTAATTAATTGATGATAATGCAGTTGTTATTAAACTACATAGAAAAGTTTCCAAAAATCCAAAATGAAGAGGGATTTTTATTGATTTCTTAAAACGTTATTTGATATAAAGTTTATTCAAAGTAAAATTACATAAAATTTGAATTCCGATCGCAGAATTTTATTTTTTCCTAAATAAAATATAGTTGGTTTTGTTTTAGCACTGAACTACCTTTTCATTATAAAGAATTTAATTAGAATTTAATTATACTGAGCATAACTGGAGTTGGAACTCTGAAAGTTGGGTTGGATTTAAAAAAGAGTTAATGAAAAAGCGCACATCATCATACCCAAAATCACCTTATTTCATACACAAACGTTATCTGAAATTCGCTCCCGTACCGTACGTCTATTTAGATATTTATGATTGTATGTGGAATTTAAATACATCTTTCAAAACTAGAAGTTCTTGAAATTACATTTTCATTTTTATGTAGAAAAGAAAGCGTTTCCGACNGTACCTTCATACTTTGCCCTGGTTCTTAATATTACTATCTTTTCCATCATTAGAAATCTTTGGAGAAACTTTGAATAAGCGCATTCCTTCGGGAAGTTCTTTATCCTTACATGGACTTAGGTTAACATTTGCCACGGATAATTTTTCCATGTGCTTAGTCTGTTCCTCACTCATCTCAACATATTTCAACCCAAGACATGCACTGAAGACACCACTTATAGTTAGTGGCTGCGCATTTTCGAAATTGAATTCAATAGTCTCAATTGTCTTCAGTGACGAACGGAAGAGCTGGTGTAGAAGGTACCGCCGTGGTAAGTTCAGTCGTAATGTGCGAAGCTTTGTCATTGAGGGAAGGACACCAGAAATATTCTGAAACTCTCCACGTAGTCTTGGTGGAGTGGTCAGAACGGAAACTTCCTTGAGATTATTTTTCCCTCTGTACATGATTCTAGAGACTTCGAAGAGATCAATGTTATTGGTGAAAATGAGTTTCTTTATTTTCTGCGAAATCAGGTTATTCTCCGTGTTTGGCCTTTTGAGAAACTGATAGAACTCCGCCGAGCTCTTAATACAGAAGGTACCTCTCTCGTAGAAAAACGGTTCTATTAAATTCTTCGTCAATTTACATGCTAATCTGAAATTCTTCATTGATTCAATGTCCATATGCTCCGCAATACAACTCATTATCTAAAAAGGTACAAAAATCGAATCTTAAAAGCACCTGCTGCAAACGACATATAGCCTTATTATTATTGCCTTGAAATCATTAAAAAAAACTTACCACAGGAATATTCATAGGATTCGCTGATTTTTGGAACACGTACGAGTTGTAATCTGTATGCACATGAGCGAATAATCTATGAACGTCCTCCGGACCCAGGAACTGTTGCATAATGTTTTCCACGATGAAGTCTATTATCTCATTGTCCTCTTCATTAAGAGCTGGTGCTGCTGCAGCAGGTTCAGGAACATCCCTTCGAACAACCTCCCTGATAAATACCACATCTTCTTCTACATCCAAACTCTCGTCAATAAGATTTCTATCCATTCTCATATTTTTAAAAGCTCCGTTTCTCTCATTAGCTGAAAATTTAAGGAAAAATACTTTAATCCACAGTTCAATTTAAATATTTATTCCGATCCGATCCAATTCCTAGTGTTGAGTGTCAATCAGTACTTATCGTTGTAAAACTACGGTGTTTTGCAATACTCATAATTTACGCTAATTAAAAATATTTCATCAAGATTTTGTTTGTTATAAAATGTTTACCAAAAAGAAGGTAAACCGACGTAAGAAAATCTTGACCGGTAATATCGGATACCCAAAATTGTCAATTCCTCACTTAAATAAAATTTTTATTTCTGAAATTCACGAAACCTACTTTAAAATAAACCGTTTTTTACCTGTTATATCCTACTGGAAGTGTTAGTATACTTCGTAAAAATAATTGACAAGAAATGAGTACACCTTCAACAATGAATGGTTTTGTTTGATAAATGAAACGGCGAAATCCCAATCTACAAGAACAAGGATTGCAGATTCAATATTAATTTCTAAACTGGCAGAACAGTACTTACAACCAGCAGAATCTAAAGTTTCTCATTAAATGTGTTGTTAAATCATTCAATGTTGTTTACAACGAATGTTCCCTAAAAATAGTAGGGAAAGGATGATGCATGGTGTGAATGGTGAACATGATGTTTATTGTTGGTTTTGGTACGCTGCTGTATGTAATGCAATGTAATTCAGATACGCACATAGTCAAAGGGTTAAACCTATAACGCGAACCACCTTTTTTATAAAAAACTGTACCTCGTTCACGTAAATACGTTGACATTAAAGAATGTACTAGTAAGAAACGAAAGACCAATAATATCATCATGAATCTCATAACAAGTGGAAAGAAAACGTGCCTTCCACTTTAGTTTAGTTAGTCCAGTCTATTTTTGACAATGCACGGATTTCGTAGATAAAAACCGTTCATTTTTCTATCGTAAGTAACTTATGTTTATAAATTATACATGTAGACGTATTCTTTGTGTTCACTAACAGATCTAGGTTTAACTAAAGTGGATACGATCTTCTAGCTGTAAATGAGTGCACATGAATGTTTCTGAGAATAATTTTCGCCGATGGTAATTTACCGTCGGTAAATCGAATGAGCGAGAGAAAAAATCGACAAGTTGTGTTTCATGTTCAGTTGAGCACTATTTACGGTTATGGAGAAATGGCAATGTTGAGATGACAATGACAATTTCCCCTGGAACTTATAATTACTTTTGTTATAAGTTATTTATAACATTATGGATGGTTTTATGCACTTTTCAACTGTCTCCCTTAGCCTTAACCTTTCCAGGTCAAAATGTCAAATGACTCAGGAAATCAAAAGTTGCATCTTGTATCCAATTTGACGTGATTTGGGTATGAAGAGCAAAGCTGCTCTTGGTTTTTAAAACATAAAAAACAACATAGTAGGAAGAGAGGGAAAATATCTAATTATGAAAGTCTGCTAGAAGGCGGAGAATAGGAGCAATGTTACCTGAAGCTCTATCAAAAATCTGGAAGCGATACTTCTACATCTCGCAAGCGATAAGTACCGTATGTATGCAACTCCAGTAATTCAAGAATCAATTCTTTAAAGAAATACTTAACGTTAAACGTTGTAACTACCCAATTTTTTTCCATTCCAAATCTACTTGCTCAATCCTACAAACTCGTGTTTTAGATGGTGGCATTCGTTTATATTGCCTGTGCCGTTGTCGCTCGAAATGTGGAAGATGAAATGGTCAAGAACATCACCCTTCAATTTAACATCACTAACACCTTCGCAATTCTATACTATATGGTTTCAGGTGGTTTGCTTTTATCTGTCGTAATTGGAATCGCAGCGCAAATGGCAAAGGATAGGCCGTCGCTTTGGCTTGTGGTATTTACTTAAAGCGTGAAGAATATTATGTGAAACTTTTTAATCCCTTCGTATTTTTACAGTATTGCTGTCTGGTGACATTTCTAACAATTTTTGAAGTCGTCGCAGCCCTAGCGGTGCTGTCCTCTCTAAGTAATCACAAGCTTGCCAAGCGCGACCTCTTTCGTCTTATGGAAGACTATGACGTTTATGAAAAGGATAACCACAAAGCCTCAGATATTTGGGATTCAATTCAAGAAAAGGTGAATTCGTGTATTATTATTATTCCAACCTGATAGCTTGGAATTTAATAGCTTTTAGATCTACAATAATAATGATGTCCAATGGACTGCTTCTACTTCGGCTGAACAGTATCTATGTTGCGGGGTCAATTCATATTCAGACTGGCATGATGTACCCTTTGGAAGAACAACTTTAAAGACACCTACTTCTTGTTGTCTCCCTAAAAAGAGGAATGATACGCATTGTAGCCTTAACGTATTACCCACCAGTAAAGACGCAAAGGGAATGATTTTCACAAAGGTCTGCCAAATTTTTGCATGATACATCGTATTAGTTAGTAACCATTTAATCAGTCAATTAAGTTTTAATAAAGGGATGCCTTGATGCGCTGAGTGAAGAAGTTGACGCTCCTCTTTGTATTCTTGGAGTCCTGGGAATATTTGGGGCATTGGCACATGGAGTACGTACATATTTTACTGGCCTTCTTTTAATAACTAAACGCATTTAAAAAAATAAAGTTTCAGTTTAACTCTATACGATATAATAAGACCCAATTGACTGCTGGTTTGAAATCAATCATGAATAAATAATTGATTTTTGTAAAATGAACAAAGGAAAGTTCATCTTGAAATATGGAAGCTTCTAAACCATAGAGTGATGTCAACATGAGACGTTTTGGTGGGATTCAAATGTGCATGTTTTGGTCATTTCAAGTGCATGTGCTTGTTAGTTGGTCGCTGTCGCATGTCTCAAATCAATCTAAAAGTAATTATATTTAAATCTTGTTAAAGAAGTCATTGTTTGACTCTAACTGACTCCTCAATCGATTATTTCGCCGTTGACGCTGATTTAGTAAATATTTGACAAAATGGGGAAAAAGAAGCCTGTGAGTTAAATTAAACCGTACTACATTGTTACCTATAAAACATAATTTTTAGCTTGTTTCTAGTTTTTTGATTGACATATATCTTGGTTTGTTTAGTCTAAAGCAAAGAAACGCGTGAGAGCACTTAAAAGAGCGGAACCTACTGCCGTCATTTCGGATGAAACCGACTGGTCGCAGTTTGAACCGGAAGACCTTAAACGAGCTCCACATTCTTTCGTTATTTACAGAGGCAAAGTTGGACGCTACATGAAGGAGCTCATGAAAGATATTCGTAAACTGATGGAACCTTTCACAGCCTCTAATTTAAAGGTTATACAACGTGCAATTAAAAAAAATATCAAATCATAGGTTGGCTTGCTTTTGCTTTAATTTACAGTTGTGAATTTTTACAGATGCGAAAAGGAAATGTATTGAAGGACTACGTATCTATTGCAAGTTACTTTAGTGTGACCCATCTTTGCATATTAACCAGAACGCAAGTAAGTCCTTACTTGAAGATTGGCAAAATACCCCGTGGACCAACTCTCACGTTTAGGATCCTAAATTATACTTTGGCTAGGGATGTGAAGTCCAGTCTTCGGAAGCAAGTATGTTTTGAAGCTAAACATGCCGCTATTCACATAAAATCAATTCATTCCTTGCTTACTTGAAAAATTATTATCTAAACATGCCGCTATTCACATAAAATCAATTCATTCCTTGCTGGCTTGAAAAATTATTACTTTATCCATAGGTAACGTTCGAAGCTCAGTTCCTGCACCAGCCCCTTCTCATTATGAATAATTTTTCCAGTGAGTCTAAAACATTAGACTTGGTCTCCAGAACGTTCCAGAATATGTTTCCTTCCATAAATGTAAATAAAGTTCGATTGGGTGATATACGACGTGTTCTCCTTCTTAATTATTTGGAGGAGGATGATACTATTGAACTTCGACATTATGCAATCACTGTAAGTTTGGATCGGATTCTCTAACTTTTCTCATTACTTTCAGTGGATGTTATGACCAAAAATTTTAATTTAAATAATTTGAAAATCTTCTAGTTCAAGACTACTGGAGTGTCTCGCGGGATCAAAAAGATTTTGATTAGTAAAAATGGAAAGATTCCCAATCTTGGACGCTGCACAGATATTGCCGATTTTTTAAACCGGTAAGTATTTTAATAAGGCTAAAATGCCAAATTTTCAAATCTGAAAATATTTTGTACGGTTGGTATTTATCTTAAAACTTTATTGTCTCCATTTTCAGAGATGGGGAAATATCAGAAAGTGAAGCGGAAGATAATACGGAGACCGTCGGTGTATCGCAAAAGATGGGAGTGAAAGTGTCTAAAGGCTTAGAGGAAGTTGGCATTAAGTTGGTTGAACTAGGTCCAAGATTAAAAATGCAGGTATTGCAGAAAGTGTGAAATTTATTTAGACAGGATCGAAAGGTATAAGTTTTTGTTTTGTTTATTATAGTTGATAAAAGTGGAAGAAGGTTTGTGTGATGGAGAAGTTCTATTTCACAAGATTGTGGAGAAGACTGCAGAAGAAAAGCTATTCATCCGTCAGCAGAAAAATCTTAAAAAGTTGGTGACAATATTAGCAAGATTATATTCCATAAATGTATTCTTTAACCAATTTTTTATATTAAAAATAAATAGGAGGATGAAACTAGCCAGAAAACGAGAGCAAGACATGAACGTTGAGAAGAAGAAAAAGCAAAAGCAGGAACATAAACAACGCTGTATGGAAGGAATGGGTATATCCGAGAAAATGGGAAACGGCACCCAGTTAGAGGAGGATAATGACGCCGATTGGTACCGTAAAGAAGTTGGTGAAGATCCTGATCAAGGTGAACTTTATCATCAATCAGTCACGTTATGATTACCGAAATCCGTGACTTAAAATAATTACATTGAGTTTTTTTTAATCAGATACATTTGATGAGAGAAGACCCAAAGGAACCTTCTCTATAGAAAGAAAGAGAAAGTTTGAAGACCGCGAAGATAAGGATAAGGACCTGCCATTTAAGAGGCCAAAAGTATCCAAGTTTGCCAAAGTGAAAGAGAAAGCACGCCTTCTAAAGAAAGAGAAGCAAAAGAGTGCACAGTTTGGTAGAGACCGAATGAAGCCCCAATCGAAATTTTCGGGAAGTGCAGGTGGCTTCAATTCTAGGAAAGGTGGAAGCCGAGATTTTGGGAAAGGAACCCGAAGCAAATTTTCTGGCGGGGGATCATTCAAGGGATCGAAAGGCTCCAAGAAGAAAGTTGTCGCTAGAGTTAAAGGTCCTAAGCCGAATCGGGGCAGAAAGGCGTAAATTTACTTTGGTATTTTAGCGATTCTATAAATACCGTTTTCGTAGATTAAGTAGACTACGTTTGAAGGTAATAAATGTTAAAACCCAAAATATCCTACCATATATTTTCATAATTTGACTCGACTGAAGCTCAAACCATTGTTTGTGGCATAATTTTTCAATTTTTCTCTGATATGAACATTCCAACATAATGGGAAAGGTCTAACTAAGCACAAGGCCATTGGAATTTGAGAAAAAACATAACAGGCAGTCTAGAATTTTTCGTAAATACATTTCAAAGCAAAGTCATTCCACATTCTAAATTAGACTGTCTAACTACGTTTTATAAATGAACTGGAGGAGTTCATGATCTAGTTTGATTAAATTCTGCATTAACTTATTGCATTGTTTTAGGTAATAGTCTGGAAATTCCAGGTCTTGAATCAGATATAAACGATTAATTTTAATCCTGGCACAGACAAGTTTGGGTTTATCAAAAAATTGCATCCTTAAGTGCTTGCATACTTTCGGGTCTGGCTTGGTTCGCGAAATATCTTTTTAATTTGGCATATAAATTGCATATAAACATTGATTTATTTTAATTCCTCTTGAAACAAACCGTTTCTGTTCTAGATTTGGTGTCTTACAGACTAACCAAGACACACGTTCATTCTGAGACAATGAAAAATCAAATTCACCCGGACAAAATCCGCCATGAATGCTACCTATCCTGCTTTCAATGTGAAAGGGTGTATCCTTCAGAGTTTGGAGGTGGTCCTATCATCATCATCACCACTTTTACTCTCACGCAAGCACATACACAATCGTGAGATGGTATGGTAATGGTACTACAACTACATGTTACACACATACGAACAAGTTTGGTTATGTTTTGAGGAGAGTAGTGTCCGTCCGCTTTTTGTCTGAAAATATTTAATTGAGTGGACCAATTAGTCTTAGAAATTTCATCACATATTAGAAGTTTTACAACGTCTAGCATCCAGATTCCAGATAAAGATTGAGAAGGAGAAAGTTTTATACTTAAAATTATTAAAACTATTTAGTCAAAATGGAAAGGCCTTAAAACTACGTAGTGACCCATTCTCCAATCAAATTTTACTCAAGTGAATCAAAAAAGTGTTTCTGGTTTTTAGGAAAAGTCATTGATTCTGTTTTTTGACGTATCTATTTGTATAATCATATCGGATACCCACCATGGCTTTAAAGAAACTTATTTGCGACATGGTTAAAGAAGTTTATTTTTTAATTTTGGTTCATGAAAAGGTATACTTGCATCTTTTCCTTCATCTCGTCCTATGGTCGTGTGCCTTTTGCCTAAAGCGGATATGATACTTGCGAGCATACGAGTCCGGTGCCGGTCTAGAAACAAGCAGGGATGAAAAGGAATAGGAATGCTTTACTAGTTTCATTCTTGCAAAGATAAACAAAGAAATTTTACCTACGGATAGCATCCGCTCGTTCTGTTCTCGACTTGATCTCTGTTCCACCATCCACCATGTAGCTTTATATTTACCATGTTTAAACATCCTCGGATAGAAATTACTATTAGTATGTTTAGTAAAATCCTTTTAGGATACAACTTGTTCTAATGTTACGTGGAGAACTCAAAATACGCATGGTGTTCGCGTTGGCTTCTTTTAGCTTTTTCATATTTAGTTAGGCATAAATAACTCCTCATAAAGTAAACTTTGGAGTTTTATACCATTTCATATTCAAATCATCTCATCATTCAACATGCGGACTTGATTTGCATTTCATCTTTTCCAGTCTGATGCAATTTTATAGGTAGCTTATTAAGATGTGAAAGCAGAAATTGATAACTTCTTGGTACAATTGAAAATTCGAATTTTTTCTTCACTCCATTTCTCTAGATATTACGCTCTGTTCTAGGTTGAACGATCTCAGTTGTTTCATACGGAATTGATTGCATTCCATTCCACTCGAGCGTAAGGTCAACGTTACGAGGTCCACGTTTCATCTTCATCCTTCCAACTTCTCCGGTTTTAAGCATGAGAGGGCATTGCAGCTGGCATTTCGGCTCTGGCCAAACTGCATAACATGGGAAACCCAGAATACTCGTAGGAGGTCTTCTTTCCCCATCTCATCTCTCTGATTCTGATTCGCATTCATATGCATGCTCTTTGTCTTCTTAACACTTTACCAGAGAGGTTTTCCATCTATTTATGCAGAATTGAAATGCCTACGTATCCTGTCTGATGTCTACATCGTCCAATAGCTCAAGATGAAAATGTATGATCCATTCGACACAGCAAAACCAATTTTTTTCTAATCATTCTACAGCGTTAACACTCTTTTTCATATCGTATGAATGCCCTTTTCAAGGCTTTCTAGGCGCACCATTTTGGTCATAATACTAATGGCATTATTTTTCTGCCTGCTAGCAAAATGCAAAAAGATCTCACTAAAGATCTCATTTTCTTTATAACAAAAATAGGTAAACTTTTATGTGTCGTGTGTGGCTTCTATAACTTCAATGGGAAAGGGTTTTTCCTCATATGAGTTTGATACCTATAGTAGCACTTTTACAAAGTAAAACACTCCATTTCATATTCCATGATAAATAAGTATGTATGCTCATATCATTTTTTATGCCTTTACCGCATGCCAAAATATAAGTTTGCTTGTTCAGCAGCAGCAGCGGCACAAGAATAACAAACTTTCTTTCCTTTACACATTAACTTACGTACCTACCTACTGAATTGCATGTGCTTTTCTGAGATTCCCTTGTCGTGACAAAGATGATGTTGATCAGGATTGTGATGCTCAGAGAGATGGAGAGAATGTCGATGTGCGTGTAGAATGAAAAGTAGAGGCAGAACATTACACGATTTTTTTTTTCAGAGATGTGCAATATTCCTCTCCCGTATAGGAAGAACTTATGAGAAAAAATACTTTTGCCAGCTTTTTTCTCTCACTTTTTTCTAACTTTTAAAGCAATTCACCTATCTTGGTCCGTTCATTCTGATTCTGGCAATGCGATATGATACTATGTTGTATATGCCTAATAATCATAAAGAAAAAACTCATTCTCCTCGCGATGAAGATTTTTTTCCTGTGTGCTATATAATGCTTCCTTTATATTACGTGAGTAGCAGCGTTGAAATAATAACAGAGTTCTTTCAGAAACTAGAGGAGAGAATATTTTTCAAAAAAAA
>JAANSQ010000696.1:0-19990 GCA_036850885.1 Lepidocyrtinus dapeste | reverse complement strand
ACGGACGGACGGACTCACCAATCTCAATACCTATCTTTGCAATGCTCAGCTATGTAATAACCACTCGACTAAAATATCGGTCCCAACAATTAATGGCAAGCTGGTCTAATTGGTATGATTCTTGATTCGGGATCAAGAGGTTCCGGGTTCGATTCCCGGGCTTGCCCATCACTTTTTTCCAATTGTTATACTACTAAAATGTAATTGTAATGTAGGAATCGGATTGGAGTGTCATAATTCTTTTGAGAAACCAACACAAACTGCAAAGACATGAGAAAATCATGAGAATGCTGTGAGAAGTATTCGATCTACATAGGCTATTCCTTCGTAAATAAGTTTACTATGTAATAATATGGAACTGATTTATGTAAATTTGATGATTTCTTTGGCTTCTTTCAATATGCCACTACGATAGCATTACAATTTAACCCGAGCAGGCGTACATTGAAAACGATTGTATCAGAATATGGATTGAAAATTGAAAAGCTCTTCCTTGAAATTTCTCTCTTGGACTTTTGTTTTGGCGTTCAAAATCATTATTATATTTAACGAGCAGAGGAAAAAAGAACCCTTCGCTTCTTGGATCGTGACTCATTTTTTATGTTTGCTACTCTTTCGAGTTCTTTGATTCTTCAGCCGCAGAATGATGACGTTGATGATGATGAGTTCAAGAGAGTTTGTAGATTATAGACTAGTGTTTTCTGCACGTGAGGATTATGTTCAGTGAGCTTGCGTTATGATAAATTATCTTGTGTACTCTCAAAAATACCTGCAGTATACTTAAGAGCAGCTTATACGAGATAAGATAGCACTGTGATTGTATTACAGGAGACAAAAAATAATAAAGTGCGGAAAAATTCATTATGATCACTTTACCCCAAGCATGCCACAGCTTGGAAGACATTCTTTCTCACGGGGATTTTTTGAGACAAGTGTTCGACTTGTTCATGAGGAAAAAATTCCTAGACATTTTATGACTCTAAGGCTTAACGTAACTTAGTGCGAATTGATAGTGTGAACGATTATCCTAGGATAGACAATTGCTACTCACATAAAGACAGTTAAATGACCATCTGCCTTAGAAATGATCGCTGACTGTCTACTTACGTAAGTGTAGTAGGAAATCGCTGTCTTTATCTGTCATGCAATTTTCTACGCAAATTATTGCTTTGAAATCCTCTTAAAATATCGATTTTCACTAAATTAAGTTAGGCTCGAGAGAATAGTAAAGTGCTTATGAGGTTTTTTAAGTCTAGCCATCATCTAAAAATAACGCGTGTATGAAAGAATGTCCACTAGACACTAGAGCTATTATATATGGGGCGACCTGAACAAAACCGAATATTTCCACAGTTTTTATTATTAAATATTCAATCCCTAGACTATGTATGATCAACTTTCAATTAAAATAATTTTTAATGCAAATTATTGCCTTAAAATCCTTATGTATTATCCATTTTCACTAAATTAAGTTTGGCTTGCGAGAGTAATGAAATGCTTATGAAGTTTTCAAGCCTAATCTAAAAGTAATGCTTATGGGAAAAAATGTCACCAGAGCAGACTTATTTGGGGCGACTCGAACAGAACTGAATACTTCCGCAATTTTATCATCAATAATTCAATCGCTAGCCTAAGGATGACCAACAATGATTTTTAATTGCAATCCTCTTACGTAAAATAGGGAATTTTCACTAAATCAAGTAACGGTTGAGAGAGTAATAAAATGCCAATGAATTTTTTTAGTCTCATCAAAAAGTAATGCCTTTGTATATTGGACAGAATGTCACTCTCTCTTCACCTATCATATTCGGGGCGACTTGAACAAAACTGAATACGTACTCAATTTTTAGTATTAATACTTCAATAGCAAGCTTATGTATGACCAACTCTAAATAATAATAATTTTTAGCATAGAAGCAATAATTTTTAATATAATTTGCATATATTTATTGATTCAGATAGATAAATCAAAATCATAACAAAGTCAACCCTCCTTGAATTTTTTTCTTCACTAAAGCTAACCACATTTTGGTTTTGGGTGGCTTTGATTGGTCAGAGAAATACTTGTTCTAACATGGCTTCCATATACTGTAAGCATAATATCTCTGGCCACCCGTCGCTTATTCAAGCGAGTGAAACATTGTTGCCCCTACAATACCCTCATCAAGTTGAATTAGGCTATACGAGCAAGCTCGATCCAATAAAATCATTTCATTTTTTGTCTCTTTGTTGCACGTCTCATACAGCCTAAACTAATGTACATAAGTTTCGTCTCACGATGGCTTTCATTAAGATAGGGTTGTTTTTCTATTCTCAACATAAGTGAACAATGCATATGCAATGGCGTAGTCTTTGTCTTGTTTCAACGAGGTCAACTCCACTCTCTTCTCTCTTCAGACCAATGAGCACAAAGAAGCTATGAAGTGAAGCAGGTGTAGAGAGTTTGAAAAACTAATGAACTAAAAATATTTGTGGCTTTCTATTGTTTAAAAGTCCTCTCTCAAACAAAGAACTTATGATGAGTAACAAAAATGCTCAAGAGCTACGCTGCTTAGATTTTTTGAGTTCTTATTTTTTCTTAAAAATTGAAGCCAAGTCCAAAAATATATCCATCAATTACGGTCAGAGGAGGAGATGAAGAAAAAGAGGACTACGTGATAATATTCTAGCGCGACAATAAAAGAAATTTTAACGCATTGTTTTCGACCAAGTGGAGCCACGAAAAAGGTTTATGAGATTTGCTAATGAATATTTATCATATATGCTTCAGCTCCTCCAACACAAGATTTGCATAGGGTCTGTGAATTGTGAAACCAGGGCTTTAAATTTTCTAAAGCCACCCGAGAAATCATATCTTGCGTTGCTTGCTCAAAGAGAACACTGTTGTTGTACTTTGAGAGAAGAAGAACAAAGCAATCATATTCTGCGCAATTTTCTCTTTGTCAAAGAAAAACTAAAGACAGCCCGCTCCCTCCCACAAACATGGTCACGGATGATCATACTTCCAATTAAATGATGTGAAACGGAACGAAATGAGTACATCCTATCATAAAAAATGATTATAAAGCCGAGAGCGTTCAAAACGTTCATTTTCTAGGCTGGTGAAATGTTCGACTGGCACCAAGCAAAGACGTCCCCTTTCCTGTTCAAAATTTTTATATTTTCTGTACAACTGCGTCATTCCTTTGAAGAAAAAATACTTTAAACAATAGAAAGAAAAATTATTCTTTGTGGGAGATGAATGTCTTAAGAAATCAAAATTGAGTATTTGATCATGCCTTTTAGAACAATAATGATATTTTTCGTTTGCAATAGCGTTTACTTGTGAAGACGTCCTTTTTCTTTGTTAGTTTAAAGGTAAAGTAGAGAAGTAAAAGGAGCACAAGTGCATTGCTCTTTCGAAACGATTTAATAAGTAATCGGCAAGGTGCACATTCCTCAAGCCAGCATTTAAATCTTAAGTAAATGTCGCTTCTCTACGAGGTTCTTTGCCTTTCTTGATAAGTACTTGAAGAAATGGCATCATACACGATTCAAACGGTTCACTACAGATAATAATAGAGGCCAATGCTCATCTTTTTTTCTACAAAAATAATGTGTAATTTGCGATAATAAGCGCTCCTGTTTCACATCGTCCTAGCTTTCAACATTTTTTTTTGTTTATGCTCGTGTTTTTGCAGAGAAAAAGAAGAGGGTAATGAAATCGGAATATTTACTCGTTGAAAATGAGCTTATGTACTAGAATTTTCTTAACTGAAGTTAAGCTTGTTGGCTGATAAATAATAATACGAAAATCGTTTTTTCTGATGAAAGAGAGCATTCTAGATCAGAACTAACTTTTGAGCTGTCACAGTTTACATGAGTTTCGCGGAGTAAAAAAATTGTCGCATGCTTAAAATTATGTCCAGCAGACAGTTTCTACTAGACGGTGGTTATTCTGACAGAATCAGCAAGTTGCTTATCATAATCTACTTATGTAGGTAGACTAATTTTTCTTTCTAAATGTTTTCATTTTTTAATCTTACTTCCTAACATGATGATGATTAATTGCATGGAGGAACAGCAAGGAAGGAATTATTGGTTGTAATTGTGGCTCACAAAAGTATGCACAATGGTGTTGTTGTGACCTTTGTACTTTTTCTCGTATTTTATTTAATGTTCTTTTAGTCAAATTGCTTGATGAGATACTTTTAGATCCATAAAGTTTCCAAAAGATTGCATAGCTTTTATATTTGTTTCAATAAAATATAAAATGCCCTTTCAAAGCCCCAAAGGTATTTTTAATTAAAACGCGACGTTGAGCAAATTAATGAATTAAGCGTTTTTTGATTAATGGTTAGAAAGTTTAATAATTATTATGATTATAGGGACTTGAAAAAACGGTTAGTGCTAAGAAATATTTTGATGCCACATTCATAAATAGGTAGTGTCATGATAAAAAAAACATGGAATTTTAATACTCAACTACATGGAGTTAAATACAAATTCTTTTCGGTAAGCACTTCCGCTCACTTTATCAAAATATTCCTTGAGATAGCCGAAAAATTCTGCATGAAAAAATTCAGCAAAATAACCACTGTTCGGCACACATAATTTTTTAAGTCCCTACAAACTGTTACAAAGTATTTATTAAAATTTCTATAACATAACCTTAATGTCTGGAGGTCGCATTTCCGAATCGTTCACCAAACTTTAATGCAAATATTTTAAAAAATTTAAAGCTCAGTTCTAACACATTCCTTGGCATTTACAGGACCTTCAATTTTTCCCTGTTATTAAGCCTTCTTATTGGAATGACGAAATTTGGGTAGTTTAATGATTTCGTGTACTATAAAACCATAGGAAAATTACTTCTCACTCACTTTCTTTATGATAGAACTCAAACCCGACAATTTTATTCTGGACCATGCCAATTAGCTCTTGTATGATGTCGTATAAATGGATTCCAACTTTTTATGTTCATATTTGGTTTTTATCAATATACAAATGTTTTAGTTTTATTTCAATGAATAAAATTCTGTGTTCTTTAGCAAATATATTTGAGGTATCCAAGGCCCCTTTCTTGAAATGAATTAATGCATAGATGTAAACCAATGCCATGACGCAATGCAAGAAGTAAAACAAGTAAGTCGTTAGACAAGCTTTGTAGCAGCCAAAGTTGGCGTCTTTAATCTCTAAATATGTGAGACTTATGCTAGATTTAATTTCATTTTAGCATGGTGTCAGGTGTCAAGTACCAGCTTATTTATGTGCTGGTAAAGTCCAAGAACTCTTATGAAACAATGGCCACTCATTATG
This sequence comes from Lepidocyrtinus dapeste, assembly GCA_036850885.1. Classification (NCBI taxonomy): domain Eukaryota; kingdom Metazoa; phylum Arthropoda; class Collembola; order Entomobryomorpha; family Entomobryidae; genus Lepidocyrtinus; species Lepidocyrtinus dapeste. Next base: position 14,692 of record JAANSQ010000696.1, on the reverse strand, counting down.
TATCAGTGGTTCCCATTTCATGTTACAACGAGCTATTTTTGTTACCTTAAAAATGATAAAAAAAATCTTTTCATTCTCTCATATATTCTACGCAGATGATGTTGATGATGATTTCTATTACAGAATCGCGGTAATCAAGTTGGACTATGAATGACACTAGTTTTATTGGAATAATAGAATAGAAGAATTCCGTGGTATTTTTTACTGACCCATAAGTTCTGAGAAAGGATAGACATTTTCAAACCAAATATTGTTTGGTGTATTTACATCAAGCCGAAATGTACCGGGCTTATGCATCTGAACTCCCGATTTAAGAATAACCTCTTGTACAAACCATTGTTCAATTTTAAACAACAATACAATATTATTCCATTTCGCGAAATATTTTACCTTTGTTCTAGCTACATAGGTATAATAATACCAGAGATAGATATTCCCTCACTAAAAAAACAATTTTCTCTACTGGCTCAGCTCATGTAAGACCTCATTAGTTCATTACGTTTTTTGTCAAAATAGAGTCGTAAAAATTGTGAGGATTCTCTGAATCCACGGCAGCAGGGTACGTTGAAATCGGACGTTACGTCAAAAGATTATTACTTGAGGAATCATCTTCCATGTCAGAAGTAAATAAATTATGGTATAAAATCATGTACAGGAATAAAATTGTCTTCCATAGGGAATGTCCCGATGTCCTACCAATTACGCTACATACTATTTGAACGTCCCCATAGCCTCTATTCTTAAATATATAGGATGGATATTCACTTGTGTAGTAGGACAAGATTTGTCAAGTGCAAGAGGCAAAAGCTTCCCCTCCACCATTAAAACCTTCTCTCCTCGTTCGACTCTCAAGTGAAGTCGTAAAATGTGAACAATTAGAATATTGCAAAACAGCTTAAGACTACCTTATATTCTCTGGCCAGTAGAATAAATCCCTTTAGAGATTTCTATTGTCCTTGGTTTACCTTTTGGTTTAGCGCATAGATCACATTTACTTTACGATTTGCGAATGTGCTCATCATCACTACATCATACATCACTCTTTAAATCTCACCCTCTCTCTTCCAAACCCATAATAACCTAAACAAGAGGATCTTGGTGAAATGCTTTAGTTGGATTAGCAAATCCATTAAAATGAGCCTTTTCTCAGCCTTCCCCGCTTAAAAAAAGAAGAGAACATTTTCAACCGTAATAAAAAGCCAAACACTGCTCATCACATCAGCCCACTTTATGTTCGACAAAACTCAAGCTTCAAACGAGGCTTATTGCAAAATTGCTATATACTTATAAATCTTATAATTACAGATATGAATAGATTCCATCCTCGGAGGCTTTTTTAATTTTTTTAGAGATTGAAAGAAAGACCAAATAATATATTATATGGATGGATACCTTTTTGCATTTCTTCGCAGTTTGTATCGCCTGACTCGAGAAAAGCTTCACTCTGGCTCTGTGCAATACGTACCTCTCTCTCTAAACTGTAACCTCTTCAGGAGCAATCACAAGTTAGGGGAACATCAAATTCGTACTTTAGAACAACAGAATTTTCATACACTCTCGGTTCACTACCATCCCCATTGTCACTTGTGCTACCGCTGTCATATCGTCAACATCTCCTAGTGCTTCTCCAGTTTAGACTCTCGCAGACATATTCCGTCAGTCCGTCAGTTGAACAGAAGACCTTCGAGGTGAAGTACAGACTTTCGTGGAGCTTGCGTTTCTACTGGGAGTAGCTTGCTACTAGATATTCGAGACAATTATTGAATTAGTTAGATTAATTTAGGTTAGGTTAGGTTCAGATTAATAATTTGTTCTTCGAAATTAAAATTTTTCTTTTAATTCTTCAAAACTTCACATCATTATTGGACAGTTTGATACGTACGAACTGGACATATCAGTGAAAGACAAATAGTGATAGTATTGTGCTCCACTGTTGACTGTCTTATTTCCAAAAGTTTTTTAAGTTCTCCGTTTTGATTAGTCAAAGTTCTTAATTAAATAGGCCAATCTCTTTAATTAAACACTTTTTGTGGGAGTATAGAGCAACCAAAGGTTTGGACCAGCTTGATCTTAAGAGCTTGTGAAGAATCACGGGAAAAGGGATAATCACCTACAGTTACTGGTAAGCAAGTAATTTTTTGATTTAAGCTTCTGCGGCAAATAAATACGCGCTTAAACAAGGAAACTTCATCTTACTCATTCATCTCAAACAAAGAACGATCCTTTTTCGTTAGAAAAGCGCCAGTGAAACTTCTCAAGTTGGATGTGTTGTTGCAAAAAAGTAGTCGTAAAAATGAGCAACTTCTTAAGGACTGGGCGAACAGAGTAGAAAATCATCTAAAAAATACTTGGAAAGGCTTAAATTTTGGATTTATTTCCCAGGAATTCAATAGTTTGGTATATGGGGCATTATGAAACTACCTTGACTAAAGCTCCATTTTCTTTCTCCAAGTCTTTTCGCCAAGATCAAGCAGGGTAGACAAAAAATAGATTTGAGCATGACATTTAAAGTCTGAAATATGTACTACCACAGAATAAGAATTTTTCAGGAAAATGATGAAAGTTTCCTTCTGCTTTTATTGGCACTAGTATTCATAAGCTTGGGTTAATCGCTTTCACTGTGCTTGAATTTCACCTAGCATCATACGACAACTTGAGCATATTGCATTAAAAATTGAACGAATTTCTTGCAAAGCGAGGATAAGAAAAAAAGGTTTGAAAATGAAGAGACGATTTGTCGAAGAGGGACGCTCCTTAAAGCGAATGCCCTGCGCACCGCCGCCACCGCCTATCGGACAAGTTGAAGATCAGGAGGACTCTAGCACCTCGAGTGAGGCAAGTCCTGCTGAGCAAAACCCAGAGCAGCAGCCTCAGCTTCAGGAACCTACGGGCAACGAAGAGGTGGAAGAAATGGCGAAACAGGATGACGAGGGGATGGAGGAGGGAGAAGAAATGGCAAAACAGGATGAAGACGGGGAGGGGAAGGGAGAAGAAGAATCTGAGGGCGAAGAGAAGAAAAGTTCTTCTGAAGAGGAGGATAGTGATCAAGAAAATCCGCAAGGTGGGATGGAACCCGATGAGGAACCGCTGCCTGATGGTGACTTGTGGGAAATTTTTTTGGAAGATTACTCTCACGAACTGTTTGATGACGATTCGGATAGCGACTCGGAAAGACCTCCCAACATGACTAAAAAGGAGTGGAGGTTTCACAAATGGCTGGGTTCAATTAGAGGTGATGCTGAGCACCAAGCAAGCTTCCGTAATATCCCGGTGTCTAAAAAATCAGGTTGTGGTGAAGAGAAGTTGCCCAAGAAAGATAAGAAAGAAGAACAACCCGGACCTAGCTCTCGAAATGTTCCAAACGGCAACTCAGGGGAGGGTAATAATGTAGGAAGTGTTGGCAACGGTTTACTCTACGATGGAGAGTCGGCAAACCAGGGATTTCCGAATAGCGAGGATACAATGCAGCCAGGGAGTTCCCAGTTGCCCTACCGGATTCCAAACGCAGATGGGTCTAGCAGTGATGAGGTTGGAAGTTGCTCGTCGGATTTATTGGAGCACATTAGAAAGTACGTCAGGAAATTCATACCCGCCGAGCCATTGTTGTCAAATTTTTCTGACAGCTCCGATGAAGATGAAGGCGAAGAAAAAGTGGAAGATACCCAGAACTCCGAAAGCGAAGAAGAGAATAACGGTGATGATGACGACGAAAATGATGAAGATTACGTGCCTTCACCAACACCACCAGAAGATGATTCTGAGAATTCTGATGGATCCGCTGGAGGACAAAGCGATGGAGACAATGACGGACCAACTTATAGGAGGGAGCCATCACCACAACCACCTCCCCAAGATGAACCCGACAACCCCGGTGGTGGTGGATCTGGTGGGAACAGCGACGACGGCACCATCCAAAATAACAGTGACAATGAGCAACCTGATGATGATGCCAATTCTGACTCAACTTGTGAGCAAAGTATGGACGAAGATTATGAATACGAGCCAGAACATGACACATCTCCTTCCAGAAAATATGAGGAGGAAAGTGGTCAGGAAGGAGGACATTACTACAACCAGGATCTGCCATCCACCTCATCGCCAATTAATTTTGACTCAAGCTCTGATGACGAGCGCGCATATTCTCGCAAGTCCGATGATACTAAAAAAGAAAATGGCGTCGAGAAGCGAAAAGTCAAGCGTCATAGACTTGCCTCTCGATTCAAAACAGAAAATAGACATGCCACCTTCGGATCTGATGACTCTTCTGATGATTCTTCTGATGAAGAAAACAAGGATGCACAAAAAAAGAAAGAAAATGGCCACGAGTGGAGCTCCATGAGTACCTCCAAGATGGGCTTTAATCTTAACAACAAACCAAGAGTTAAACAGACAGGTGACAAGGAAGAACAAAAATATGATGAGAGTCCTTCCTCCTCCTCATCCTCCTCTTCCTCCTCCGATGACTCGAAAGCAGCACATTCCTCAACATCAGTGGTTGGAGTTAATGACGAATTGAACCTTCCAAATGATATCAGCAAAGAGTTTTCTGCGCTGGTCAGCCGCTGCAAGGGTAAAGCTTGATTGCATTTGCATTTTCTCTTCGGGCTTAACATTATTTAAAGCGATAAGCAGCTTATTACGCTATATGGTAATTGATTAAACTAAATTGCTTTGAGTGCAGAGCATAACGCTGCGACAAACACCAAAGACCAATATCTCCTCAAAATGGCGGAACGGATGGAGAAGGACCAGGAGTTGTACTTGCAACTCCTTGCGAAAAAGGAAAAAGACGGCACTGCAAACGAAAAACGTAATAATAATGCAAAAACATATTTGTTGCATGGCATACAACTCGTAATTTTCATAAATCATAAGCCTTTCATTGCATTTAGCTAAAGATGAGGATATGCAGAAGGCATTGGTTCCCAAAGGTGCAGCAAAGGCACAAATATCTAAGAGAACCAAAGAACGTGGAGCCACTTCCGCTGAGTTCTCTATTGATGCGTTTCTCGAACGTTTGGTAATTTTCTTTGGTGTATAAGTTAAACCCTCTTCGGCCAGCGTTGCCTATTTAATTTTCTATCATAGAAACACAACAACACAGACCGCGATGGAAACTACTCTTTCATGGTTGCAATGCACAACATTTCGAGGGCGGCTTGTCGATCATCTATCACTGCGTATCCCCTCGCGTCAGTCGTTGGGCTAACAGAGAATCTTCGTGCCAGACGGCCAGTTCCTAAGCCCAGGGCTGTGGTGGCTCCACGAATCCAAGCTGGTGGGCGGAATACTGCAAGTATTGCAACTACTTCTACCGAGACGGCTCAGGCTGCCGCTGCTGCTGCTGCAGTTCCGACCCTTCTGACTATGATCAAGGAGATGAACAGGCTTTTGCGAGTCATTGCGGAGGATCAGTTTGATCCGGTCAACTATTTCGAGTTTACGGTTCGTCCTAGCCGTCAACCAAACTACGACAACATGTTTTGTTTTAGCTTCATGATAAAGAACGGATTCAGACGTGAGGGAAATGGTAATCTTAGCTTAAAACAATGCTTGCATCCGTATCATAAGCTATAATTCATAAGTTTGCTGTAAATTTTCAGGAAACCCATTGGGTAGATTCATTCATGCAATTAGAGAACCAGGGACAATGATGAATAATCACCTTATGCACTTAACCGCAACCGACTTTGAGGTAGCTTAGCTTAGATTCCATTGCATGCCTGAAGAACCATTTAGAAATTCTTCTAACTTTGGCGTAAACTTTTCATTAGGAATTTTGCAACAGGAATCCTGGCGTGAACTCGCTTTCCCATCTTCAGGGCTTGTTGCGAGAATACCGTCATCTCGGGTATTTTGATCCAGAACCACAACCATCAACATCTTCTGCCATCTAATGGGATTGCCTTCTTTCTTCGGATGGCTGTATTACCAACATGCCTACTTGCGAACTAACAATCATGCTACGATCACGAGTGTCTGTCTGTCCATCGGTAAGTGCTAATGCTAACTCTTTAGCTTTTACTTGGAATTTGGTTTAAAGCTTTACTAGGATCTATAGGAATTCAACAAAATTGGTAAGAGAATTGACTCCAGGGAGGATGTCTTCCCATTATGATTTACGGTAGTAAGAAATTTTTTGTAATTTAATGTAATTTTTCTGTCGGTGTTTACTAATAAGGATAAGAAATTCATTGGTTGTGTGAGGATTAGTTTGAGGTTTTGAAGTTTAATTGTCACTCAGAAAACACTGAACAGGTTTCGAATTTTTTGGAAAAAAAGTTAGAGGACTTAGAGGTTCTCTTGTAAAAGGGATTGACTTTGAGTGGTGATAACATATAAATCGCGAGTACACCCGACACTGTAAATATCTTGAACGATTAAATGATTTAAACTTTTGAAAAAACTAATTAAGAATTGAGAGATAATTAAGGAATCGACTGGTGAGCTAAGATAAATTTTTTTAGATTTACCTGTCACTGTAATATAAACGTATAAAAGATTCGAATTTTTATATAGGTAGGATTTTTAGGTTTTTGAGTGTAAGGATTTAAGGAAGGATCCTTTAGTCAATCTAAGTTTTGAAATGCATAAAGTGTTGCGTTCTGAATAGCAATACGATTACCAGGAAAAATAAAATGCGTATTATAGAACTTGGCTTAACAATTTTACCATCAAAATATCAGATAATCATAAGTACATCAGTAAGTGAATCAATTCTTAATTTACGAATTAAATCTACCTTAAGCATGAGTCAGTCTTCACATTCAGGTGGTCATATGAACTTTGAGTTATCAACTGTTTTCAGTTAGAATGTTTGCTACTACAAATACATCCACTCATCTCATGCATTTTAAATTGTTAAAGTGGCTCAAATATATTGAAAATGTTAAAAACATAAAAAACAGTAAATAAACTTTCTAGTTCTAAAAACCGGAACGTAGTAAAGTTTAGGCCTAGCTCCACAATATGTCATTTTGACGATTTTGACATTATTATTTCTTATGAAAAATGCAATAACATTTTTTTCAAGCGAACTAAACTTTGACCCAAACCAAAATTTTGGTCTTACAGTTACTTACTTTTTCGTCATAACCAGATTGACTTTGTACATAGGTGTTTATATTAGTGTATATACTGCAAACAACTAGTAGTTTGCAAAATAGTTAAAGAATATTTTACTTCAGTTCACTTTGTGAATGAGGACAACAGAACAGGCCGACCTTTCAATCATCATTGTATCATAATAAGTTTTAAGTTCATTTTGTATTTAATCATCAGTTTTAAAACTTTAATATGATGAACCTTTATTCATCACTAAGCTTAATGTTTAAGATCATTTTGGTTTTTAATCATCATTTAAAAATTTGATTAGATGAATTTTTATTACTATTAGCATTTGGACTAGTTTTTAAGATCATTAGATTTGACCATCACCAGGTTGAATTTAGTTCAATAAATTGTTAATATTATTAGCATGTTATCATTAAGGATAGTCTTAAGATCATTTTGCTTTTGATTATCAATTTTTAAAATTCAATTCTACCAAGCTTCATTATTCTCATGTTATCATTAAGCCTAGTTTCAAGACCATTTTGTTATTTTTAACTATCAATTTTTAGAATTTTATTACATGAAAATTTATTATTATCGTGTTATCAATTCAGTAAGCAAAGTTGTTAAGATCGTTTTGTTTTTGATGATCAGTTTTCAAAATTTAATTCAACCAATCTTTATTATTATCATGTTATCATTAAGTCTAGTTAATGTTCTACTGTGTATTTAGGTTAGATGAAAATCCCCCAAAAAAATATTAAAATTTATGAAAAACCACCAACCCGAACTTGTCTTTTGTGTTGGATTATTTTCATTTTTAGTCATCATGAGATTTAAGCGTCCATTGCGCGAATTAGCATGTAAGGTCAAAACATAACCCTAACTACATAAAACAAAACTGAAGACGTCATAGGATCTGCTAAATTGTTGTAGAGGAATTAGAACCAAATGTGCATGTTTTTTACTACTGATGAGAATGATTCAAATCACGTTTCATAAATTATTCATGCTGATGCATAATAAAAAAGGAGAGAACAAATTTCGTTCTGGCTGCTTGCCCCTCGCCCCTACACAAACACAAATGAATGAATGACAAGAGAGCATAACTTTTCACCGTTACAAGGGCTCAGATTTTATAGTTTATTGTTTGATAAATAATTCATTTTGAAATGAGCTATAAATAAATACTGCAATTACGCCCTTAAATCTTTTAGCATTTTAATAAGACGCACAAAAAACTTCATGAAAAATCTTAGCTTTCATTTTGAAAGTTAACAATTGTACCAATTGGTCTTAAAAAAACATGAACTTTATCAACTTTTCTTCCTAAACTTACTTACGATTAGTGATGTACTCTGAACAATAGACCTTAATAAACGTTAACAATAACAAGTAAAAGCTGGGGCGTTGTTGAATTCTTAAAAATTTTGTCAAATGTACCCATTTCACCGGAACTGACTTAGAAAAAAACAAAAAACACGGGGGAAATATGCTCCGACGAGGATTCCAATGATAGTGACCAAACAAGCTTTGGTGGCACTGATTTTAGGTCGAAGACATTCCAAGGAACTAACCAAACCATAAAAAAAATTAGTCACTTTAGGACAAATAAAATAAATTGCAGAAAAATGCATTGTTTTTCATTTACCGCATCTGAGGGGGAACAGGTAAAGGCGGTAAGGAGTCAGTTGCATCATAATATCCCTCACTTCCATAAGCAGAGCCGGAATCGACTAATGCTCTAGATTTTCATAAAAACGACGTTAATTTCACGGACCTACTACATTTACAAAAATTTTTAGACACACAATTGCAAATTAAAATGAGTCACTAACCCGCTGGGACTTTGATTTTGACGGAGTACTACTGGCGACGATAAGGCTGAGTTTGAGCCACCCACTTGCCGGTACTTTAAACTCTCAGATTGGCTCGATGTGTACCTATTATCGCTGGAAAAAACGCCGTGATCATGACCACCACCAGAAGCATTAAACTGTTGAGCAATGTTTTCCGGCTGGACAGTTCTTCGCAGTTCACCACTGCCACGGAATCCGGTTTTTGATCGTGGTGTTCGTTGGATGTAGATGTTGAATACTGGTCGGGGGGACACACCATAATTAGGGTTAGTCTGCATCCTCCAGCAATCCAAGACGACAGCATTGCTCACACCTCTACTACGATACTGGGAATAGTTTTGAGTCGTGTAGGTCATTCCATCCGCTGATCCCGCTGAAGCCCCCGAATATGTCGAGTTGGAAGCGTTCGCTCTACTTAAATGGTGTTGACACTGACTGCACCAAAGCCCTGAATATGTGGGCTGTCCACAAATGCAGTAATTCATTCTGAATCGGACACTTTCAATCTTCAAACTAAAAAAATCAAGCCAAACACATTAAACCAATCAATAACGATTTTTGTAAAAATTTTTGAACAAAAAATAGCACTTTAGTTGAAATATTTAATCCAAAGTTTGGATTCTAAGCTACTCTGATTCTAATTGTAAGATCCTGGCTTTACACTTGGATGGAAGAGGGACATCTTTGAAGGAAGAGGGGTGTCAATAACTCACCCTTCTTTCCCACTCTCAAGTCCTTCTTATGTTGCATTGGGATTGAAGGGAGAGTAATGCGTATGCGTAAGTACCTAAAACCACAGTTCTAAACTGAAACGTAAATCATCTCTTTTCCAGACTGTAGCTTGATATTGGCTTGGTCCTTTTTCAACTTTATGCAGATTTGTTGATGGCTTCGAACGGACTGAATTAATAAAAAGTACATTACAAAAATTATTTTCCAAACCTTACGGTATCTAAATTCTAAATCTAAATACGTTGACAATTTTACATATAACATATCCTAAATTAAAGAAATAGAGACACGCTCAAACCTTCATTTCAGTAATGGTGATACTTTTTAGAATTGAAAAGTGGATTGAAGAATGCATAGTTAGTTAGTCCCATCATGACCAAAATTTGTGGTTTTTGTCACCTAAGCCCTTGATCTCGTTTAATGAGAATCGAGTAAAAGATACATGTATAGAGTTTGATATTTTTGATAATTTGCTTCATTCTTAAATTTAATGAGAGAAATACATGGGTCGCCTTAGTCCGTAGCAGTGTTAAATTCATCTTTATAGAACTCCGTAAGCATCCTAAATCCCTAAAGTACACATATGCCTACACTTTATTCATTTTTATGAATTCACCACATGATTGTCACTAACTGAAGCTCAGTCTAGTCTAATTTTACTAACCTTTTGTTTTCACAGCCTAATAAATTCTAAATAATGAACAGATCCCAAGAAATAATTTTGATAGGACCAAAGTTTCAAAAAAGTGGGAACAGTTGTCGAGAATCAAGTGTAAAATAAGCGTTTATATTTAGATAGAAATAAAGACAGTTTAATTGTTTATTTTTATTTAAATGAAATGGATCAGTTAGACGAACTCAAAGCACTCCGTGAGCAAGTTGGCCTTCTTCATGCGGGGAGTCAAAACTTTAAAGAAACTGTCTCCTCACTGGAGGAAAATCTAAGGAGAATGGTGACCCTGATAACCTCCACTTCTTATGCAAAGTGGGATGAACCCATACCATCTGAGATAAAGAGTATTTTGGATGAGTTAATGATGCTCATCCTTATGGTGCAAGCGCAGGTAGAGTCCCTAAGCAAGAATAGCAACGACGTTAATTCCGTGAAGGAAAAAATCCACTATGCGAATACGATTGGGAGGAAACAAAAGGAGGAGCATTCAAATCTCGATAGGAAATGTGAAAAAGATAATAATCCATTTGTAAAGCTGGATGGTCGAATCGGAGCAATCCAGGATAACTTTCATAAGCAAAAACTTATTTGGAAGGAACGGGAGGACGACCAACTCAAAATCCTACAGAAGAAGGAGGACAAGAAAAGCAAACACGAGCAGCTCGAAACCTATGATGTCCATGTACCTAAGGTTAAAAAGGTTCACTTCAAGGAAATCCTGGAGGAGTGTAAGGACCTATTGTTGTTCTATTTTAATCTCAGAGCTGGAGAAATGAAGAAAAATTTAAATTTTCTTCTTCCAGCACCATGCCCTACTAGTATATTAAAGACGGTTGCAGCTGAGGATAGGTTTAAGGCCAAGCAACGTCCCCAAACTCTATACGCTGATCACTCTGGAATGGTGAGGGATGTGAATGTACCAATTGGACGAAAATTAACTCCTGGCACTACCTTACGGATTCATACTAAAGCCAATAAAAATGCTCTGGGGTTGGTTTCTTTCCAAATTATGCAAACTCGTTCAGTTTGATCATTAAAATTTTAACAAATAATAAAACTTTTTTTTTTAGATTTTACTTACTTCTCAAAACTGCTAGTGCTACAGGAATCGGTCTAAATCCAGATTGCAATGTTGCCCTCATGATATATTGTGGTTTCACCTCTGAAGTCATGGTATGGAATTGTTTTTCCAAACGTAACGGTTGGGTAATGGAAGTTAATCAGACTGCCAGAATGCCCATGTTTTCATGCAAACGGAACAACATAACGATTGAATTTATGGCGCATAATGTTCTCATCGTAAAGACCCACGGAGTGGAATGCTTTAGATACAAAAGTCCAGTTTGTTTGAGGGATGTAACGCACATAGAGTGGACGTGGGGAGCAACGGTGTCTTCTATTACAATTGACCAGTAAGAGCTCTACCACTTTTGCAAATGTTGTGCATCAATTTGAAAATAATATTTATCTTTTAACTATAGCTGAAAATGTACCAAATTTGTCAAAACAGCAACTTCTGAAATATGTTCCTTCTTTTATACTTTAAGTTTTACCAGCGGAAGTAGTATTATACAGTGATAGATTTATTTCCCAATAAATAAGCCAAAAGTTTAATTCGAACAGGGTATTAATTTTGTAAAAATTCTAACTAACAATGAACAATTTCTAATAAAAAATTAGATTTATTTGGCCTTAAATATGTACCTTCTATCTTAATCGCAATTTTTCTTCCTGTTAAAGTTATTCACCATTTTCGGGAAACGGTCCCGAAATGTCTTAGCTGGAGCAAAAAGCATATTGCGCTCATAACCTACATCTGTCTCGTCAAGAGTTTGATGGCCAGTAGCGATTTTGATAAGGTAGTATGAAACACTGTCAACGATCGTAACCCCGACGACTTTAGGGGCTTTCGCCTCTCATGCCTTTTCCACAGATGGAGACGCGGCAAATAAAGGAATCATTTTAATTATATAAAGTGCCATCTTTGACCTGAGACTTTTAAGAGTAAAAAACAAAAAAGAGAGGCACGGTTAGAATAGAGGTGTGGGGCTCGGGTGAGCCAAGCGAATATTTTTGGCATCATGGGTGAGCACGGGCGGGCTAGGATTTAGCGCAGGCGCCCACGGACGCCCATCGTTTATATCACACGACTATTTCATAATTTTTACCTGTTTTTCTTTTCTTAAAATTGTTATTAGACAGTAACGTTAAAATAACTCGACGTCTTTATGATGGAAAAGTTAAGTAGAAGTAGGATACCGAGTCTTATTTTGACAATGCTCAATGCAAGTACTCAGGGGCATGTTTATAAGCAAAACGCAACATGTTACAAATTTTTAACCTTGGGGGTGCCCGCGCGGGCTTGGGCAGCCTCGTATTTTTAGCCATGGGCGAGTATGGGTGGGCATAAAATAATTGAGTTTTGTGCAGGCGTGATCGGACGCAATTTTTTCTTGTTTGGCACACCTCTACTACTGAACTAACATGATATATACGTTATGGGGCATTTTAGGGAATTTTGTACGCACTGTCCGCCATTTTCACCATCTCGTTTCAGCCTTAAAATTTTGTGTGGCTGTTTTTTAGCTAATTGAATTGAGTGAAAATGACGAGCGACATGCGAAATTATATGATAAACTTTGTTTCAATGACTATACGTCTCTGGTCTTTTGTAGGTTCATGTTTCGTAATATGGTGCTTCGGGCAAGTTTTTGTCACTGGTAAAAACTGTCATGAAAAAGGCTTGAGGGATCATATTACTATACAACAGCGAAACTTTTTGGATTGAATTTGTATATTGCGTTGTTTACAAAAGGTTTTATAATGTTTCCTCCCATCCGAGTAAATCCTTTCTTATCTCAGCGAAGCTATGTTGCTATCTGCTTTAATGCATTTATTCTTCTGTCTGTCTCACCTGCTCATTTCGCAAGTTTAATTATTTCGCTGTGAGTCAGAATCAAGTAAATGTTTCTTGACTTGGAGTAAACTTGAAATTGAAAAGTTGCCAATTGCTCTAGAACTCTAGAAAATGTCTTAAATTATTAATTGGGGTCATTTGCCTCTATCAAATACGCTTAAATCAAACTGAAGAAACTTAGCAAAAGGTTGAAAAAGTTCAAGCTCCAGACGGGAGTGTTGTGAAGACTAAAACGACAAGGATCGTATGCATGATCTGTATAGAGCTGTAATTTAAATCCAAAATAGAAACAAAGATCTTCCTCTAGCCTTTCTTGCATTTTGAAAAACTCATGGCCAGGGTCGTTGCGCATTTTTTCATAATCATCAATTTTTTCCTTGAGCTTCCTGATGACGCCTCTTTCTATGTCCGCATTAAAATTTCTGGCAGCTTGTGAGTAAAATTCTAGATAAAAATTTAAACATTTGGAGTTTTTTATGTCAAACCCCTCCATGGTCCTTCCATGCTCTCTAGGACCTCAAAACTTAGTGCAAAATTTGATACGAATCAGCCCATCAATAAAAACGTTATAGGGATTTGAAAAATTTTCAAACATTTTGGACTTCATTTGGGGTACTTGGAGGATTAGAATTCCAAATTGGATTTCAGATTTGGATTCTACGTGTAATTTTAGTACCCAAAGGGTTAAAAATGACAAAAAACGGCATGAAAACGCTACTTCGCTGAGATATAAGCGTTTGAAAATTTTCAACCGCTTATAGCTTTTTTATTTGTAAGGCGATTTCCTCAAAACTTGTTGCAAAGGTTTGCATAACTAAGGAAAATCTTTAATACATTGTAGGAAATCTTTAAACCATCCATGGAGGGACCATGGAGGAAAGTTGGAGGAAAATTGCAGGAAAATTGGAGGATTTTTATTATTTTCAAGCTTACCTGACTTTTCCAGGTCATCCAAAAGTACTGCTTTTACACCTTCCTCATTCGAATGTCTCTTGTAGATGTGCTCCTTCGCTGCACGTAAGCTTGTTCCAGCATACTCGCATTCTACTATTGAACATGTTGCAGGGCCGCTGTGGCTACTCATATGTTGCAGAAAGCTAACGGTGAGGAGCTCGATTCCGCATTCTGGACACTGGGTTTTTTCCTTTGGACAGTGCGTTAATTTAAAATGGCGTCTCAGAGAACTCTCTTTGTGCAGCCTGGAATTTTGCATGTTCCAATGCCCACCACTAGATCTTCCAGTCTAACATTCCCATCTTCAGGAAATTTGTCCAACCTTCCGCAAGTTAAATGATGTTTGCTGGGGTCGTGGTGGTACTTCCAGTGGTTATGCAGGTTTTTCTGGTCCTCAACACATTGTCTCCCAATAACATCCTTTTTGTAGCATTTCCCCGCTCACTTCACTATGATTTGATTCTGGAAATACTGGCAAAAAGTGTTTTCTTACTGTCTAAATTC
>JAANSQ010000695.1:0-19995 GCA_036850885.1 Lepidocyrtinus dapeste | reverse complement strand
TGTTAATGTATTCAAATTAAAAGTCTTCCTTGAAGGGTCTCGAGGTAATGAGCCGTTGGTCTTTATCCTGAAAATGTAAAGATTAAACTGATTTAGATCAAAAACATTCCTTACAAGTTGTTTGGAACAATGCGAATGGAAATTTTTTCTAAGTCATTAGCTTTTATTTTCTAGGGCAAGATGAGATTCTTGGAGGAAACAAGAAAAGAACAATAGGAAGCTTAAGAATTTCAGATCTTTACACAAGATAAATTATGATTTCGTTAGAAAAGGTCGTGAGGAATATTTCAAACTCTTTTGCTTTTATTTAACCTATCTTTTAAAAGGAATTCCTCTAGTACAACCCATTTAATTATCAATTGTTCCACAAATAAACTGGTTGGTTGAGAAACGAGAACTCATAAAATGGTTATAATTAGAAAGTCTAATTGCCTCAAAATATTTCAGTAGTAAAAAAGTTGACCGACAGAGTAAACACGCTCGTTGACACTGACTCTCTGTAGCTTTTAAAAGGACAGAGATTATTTTAAAAATTCTTTATAAATGCGTGTTTAATTAATGTGATGTATTTTTATTTTTTCAACGCACAGAATACAAGGACAATATGATACGAATTATTTAAATTGAATTGAACGCTTAATTAACTGCGTGTTTACTCGAGAAAAGTGTCGGATACACGAACGCTCACGAATATTCAAATGTTTGAAATGAGCCAAATGGAAAGTCCCGAGTGGCAGTTAATTTAGATTGTTTTGTTTTCTAATTAAGTTTAGGAGGACAAGCATAACCCTAATTTGCTAAATAGGTACAAGTTGAAGTAGAAATACTACAAAAACTCATTGAATGAAATGAAATAAATGTCAATCAAGAGATTCAATATCAGTACTTCGTTCATTCAGATAAAGGATTGGGTTGGCCTCCAAATTTCTACCCACAGTCTGTACAAAGCATCTCTAAAAGATAATGATTATAATAAAGAAAACATTTAAAAGGTTAGAGGGATAGATGGATAATTCAATTAAGGATTTGCTTTCCCGTGATAAAAATCACTCTAGGTTACTTAAAATCTGCTGTTTTGCCACTGCAATAAATTCTTGGGATGGATCAAAGCTGGGAGTGAAAGATGGGTGGAATTAAGTGATGTCATAATATTTTTAAGGCAAATCGCCTTAGGGATGATGTTAGGGGCTTTACCACATGTTTGCCATTCCAATTCGAATAAATTTTTTTTGGCTATCTGAATGACAAAATTTTGGCAACTTGGTATTGAATGAGTAAAAGTAATGAGTGCAAAAAACCGAAGGCCAATTTACAGTAAATCTTTACATTTATGGTTTTCAATGAATTCAAAACCGATTGTGCACACTGGACTAGATCATAAAAATGTATAAAATTTAAGCAGATTTACACTTTACATATGGCATGTGTTTGAATCATAAAACCTCCTACTGTGAAATAAATCGGTAGGGTTGCTTCGTCACAGGACCAAAGCTGCTTTTTGCTTTTGATCAATCAAACATGTCTTAAATCAGTCAATACTTACATAAAAGCATTAAGACATGAGCTAAGTTGGTGGTCTCATTTATCAGTCACTCCATTATCAAATTCATTTCAGGGGTACATAAACACATTTCCTCCAAGCGATAAACAAACAATTTACCCAATTTATTTCGCTAACACTGACACAACTCATAAAATGATCTCTTCATTCGCAAAATCCAACACGTTTACGCAATTAAAATGAAACTAACGGGAAGACATCTTTAGATAACCTTCAAACAATCTTACCTTCCAGTACTGTAATAAGAGTGAGGACTAGTGGGTGTACTTCCGTTGGGTGACCTAACACTTCCATCCGGTTCAGATGATGATTTCAAGTCTGTTTGGCTGTTATTTACTTTGGCAATCTGTAGAAATTAAATGGCCTGACTGAAAACCATTTTTTCTTCAAATAGAATTTATGCATAAGAGTAAATTGTTCTTTACCAAAGCTTTAGATGAACTTGCCGTTGTTGATCTTTTCTCTTCAAGTTCCTTCGCTATTTGCTCCTCGTATTCTAAACACATCGCAAGAATTTCGTCAAGTCCGAGACATTCCGTTTGCTTCTTTTCCTTTGGCGTCCCCTACAAAAATTTTAATGAATTTACTTAAGCCATTTTAATATCATGTCACATTAACAGAGACGTGAAACTTTAGCAAATAAAAGTTTGGTATGCTCGACTAACAGTTTAAAAGTCCAAATATTCAATATTTGTTCATCAAAATATTTTGCACCCAAAGTAAATATTAAACTACATGAATTCCAACTTTGCAAAATGCAAACAAAAGATAAGACTTTCAAATCTTTATTACGTAAATACAAGTAATTCTGAAGTAAACATGCCTATCTTAAGATTCTTGTGCAATTAGATTGTAAAATGATGATTTTCCAACTTGAGTCTGATATTTGATATTACCTGCTTCCTACGAAGATCCAAAAGCGACTCGGCGGTCAATGGCCCACCATTTTCATCAGACAAACTAACTGCAGACTGGCTCTCTGTAGGCGAGTAGGATTTAATGGTATCTGTGTTCATACTTGGACTTCCATCAGATTCAACTCTAGACACACTCCTGCTGCTGGACGCGCCATTTAAGCTCAAGCCGTTATTTGCAGAGGACGATGATAAATACAGACGATGATTTGAAATGGAGCTTAAAGAGTCAGGACTGGGAATAGACGAAGTGTACTGATTAATGAGACTAGAATCTTCATCAAAGTCCATAGAAGATGGAGACGGAGTAGCATGCACTCCTCCAACATTAACATAATCATCGAGGAAAGTCACTACATGCCCATTACCACCCGCTCTTCTGTAAGTAGGTCGGTCGGAACTTGAATAACTGCCTGAAGAAGATTCCGGCGTGGACACTATCGTCGTGTTGGAATTTAACGAAAGGGTTTCGCTCTGTTGACTTGAATAAAATAAATGATTGTTGTAGCCCTGATCTGAGCGATTAAAGCTCACACTTGGACGAGCCATTGTAAATTTGGGAGTGGAGCACGAAGTAAACTCTTTATCGTTGGGACTACATGGTCCTGTGCTTTTACTAATTTTACCATTTATATGATTACCACTGACACTGTCACTGTAACACTTTTCTTTCCCGTTCTCATAAACTGCACTATTCACAGTAGGGAAGAGTACTGCCGGGGGTGGTCGGGAATTTTGGGTATGCGTAAAATGTTCAAATCTTGCCACTTTGTTGACAAACTTTTCACTCTCTAGTACGTCTCGGTATTTTTTACTGTTTTGTGGACTTATGAGGCTGTCAGAGGATATCGTTTCTGACAGAAGGTGGTCCGTAGGGTCAGAGGTTGTTGACGGCTGAGATGACGAAGATGATGTGGTTGTCCCTGTTGAAACGGAGCTGCTTCTCGGGCTCAAGGAAAAGTCTTCTGATAATATGGGCATAGGTGTGGAGGGAGTAGTCTTGTTCCTTCTTTGGCCATCTGAGAACTCTACTGTTAAGTAAGATGAGGGCAAGCAGGAGGATGATGACGACTTGAATGTTTCTTCTATTGTCAGGTTTTTATTTACATCTCCCACTGCGTTGCTAGCATTACCTTTCGCTGTCAATCAGAAAATAAATAAATTCAACTTGGTTATAAAATACATATATCCATTATACGAACCAATAAAAAAGGAAGGATGTGTATGAATGTACATAATAAGAAAGGGTAAAAAAAATTCTTTTTGTGTGTTACTACAAGAATTCATATTCAAGTTTTATTTTCAAAAAGTCAAAACCTGAACCTACGCACTTGAATCGTTGAATCTATTCCTCTAAGAGAAGTTGAGGGTATTTGTAATCCTTCAAAGGACGCCCACCAGCACGCAGACTTATTGTGATAATTTCTCAACTCTTTTTTTTATTCTTGTTAACTCATGACTGACTGATCAAATTTTTCAAGACTTTATTTACTTTTTTGTTGAAAAGCCTTTATGGATTCAATATCACTGTTTGGGAGTGCTTCCCCTGGGAATTAGTATGAAACGCTGATGTTAGCACTTTTAAACACTAAATTTAAACGCAGCTGCACCATCATCATCTTAAACCTTCCGCTATGTAATCTATGTAATGCCGTCTCTCCAAAAATGGAAAATTAATCATCCGATTTCCTTCTCAACGTGTACTGTTATTTTCACAGATCGTAAGGTCTTCCAATAAAAGTAATTGCTTACGTTGCTAGACAATCTTTTTAATCCTAATTTTTGAGCTGTTCACTTTTAGTTGCACCTCGCCCTTTAAAATCTCTTCGCTAAAGTATAGAAAATGCAAAGATTCAGTAGTTTCTCAATATGCCCCAAAAAGTTTTTCTCTTTCGTTATTCGTGACCGTTTGTGGTTCGTGATGTATAGATTTAAAATTTAGAAATATTTCTCCACGTACGCATGTACATATCGGATTATTGTATGACTCGTTAAATTCTTACTATAGCCTCGTAAACAACAAGAAGATAAAAAGAATTTAATACATCGCGTTTATCAGAAATGTCAATAATAAGTCGGAAATATTTACTGATATGGAAAGATTCTGTCAATATCTGCAATATGAGTTAATTTTTAATATGCCATGATAAAATATGTATCATTTCGAATACGTGTCATTGGGAAAACCATTTGTAAAGTCGATGAAATTTTTTATCGATTTTCAATGCATATGCACCTGCCTAATTAATTTCGAATGTAGCTGGTTTGCATGAGAGTAAAGTTGTTTAAAGTGCCTAAATGAATGATCTAAAATGAATAAAATAAGTCGAAACCATAATTGTATTATTTTAATAATATTTACTATCAATAACATTTTGATTTTTATTTTACATGAGACAAACAAAACAATTTAAATGGAGCATTCAAACTATAGGTATGCAGATCAATTATAAAAAACAATCCATTCAAACAATTTATAAATAATGAATTACATATTTATTTTATTTATTTATTTAATTTTAAAAAATCAAATTAATTTAGACAGCTAAAATCAAACGAGAGCAAGTTCTATTAGCCTCAGCCACAAAACCATCTAGGCATCTGCATCTTCCATAACGTTTCTTGCTTTTCACTCCGTTAACAGTTGCTGTTCCAGCTGTTAAGCTCCTATATGGCTCACAAACAGCGCCTTCTGTGCAAAACCTCTTATCATCTGGGTCACAGCGGGAGCCTAACAAGCCTCTGCATTTTTGCATCTCATAGTCGTAAAACTGGAAGCCACCACATTGACACGTACCATGCACACATTTAAGAGGAGCCAAACGGTCACATCTTGGCTCTTCGTTCTCTCCAGTTTTGCTCCCTCTCATGGCATCCTCTCCACTACGAGTTATGTGAATGCGCTCGTATCCTAGTCTGGAGGAAGTAGTGGAGCAAGGTTGGCCAAAAGTGAGTTCGCATCTACGATCAACAGCAATAAATCCGTGTTTACACCTGCACTCCGACACTCCTTCTTCGGTCTTTATACAATGGGCGTTTTGAATGCAGTTCTGGGTAGAGTTGTCATTTTCACATGGTCCTTTAACAAAACTTATGCAGGACTTTCGCGTGTGGTCATATTGTTGATGATCTTCATAAGGACATAGACATTTCCCTTCTTCACAAATGAATTTTGAGCTGCAAAAGAGCCCCGCACCAGCATCACATTTTCCTCCATAATAATCAATGATGCATAATCCATTGGAGGAGTTGGTGTATCCCTTGTCCCTCTCACATTCACATTTTGCGCTGGGACTGAAAGTATCATAGTGAATCCAATATGGAGGGTTTTTGCACTTGGAGTTGGCCACACAGTGTTGATGATTATTACATTGAGATCCAGCAAGCCTCACACAAGATCTACGGGCTTCATCGTAGATGGAAATGGTCGTATTACATTCACACCTTCCCTCCTCCACATTGCAAATCAAATCGGCAGCGTTTTGACAATGAGAGTTATCAGAACAAGACTCCAAATATCCCCGTTTCCACTCACAAGTTCCATTTACACTCTTGAAGTAAGAGTCTTTGCAAGTACAAGTTGCATCATTATCCACCGGATTTAGTCTACCCGGACTACGACACAAAGCATTGGGGACACAGTCCCTTAAATCAAAACATTTCGCCCCAGCCATCCTCATACAAGCTTTGCGAGTAGGGTCAAACATGGAAGTGGCAGTGTTACAGGCACAATAACTTCCGTTCTTTTCACAGTAGGAGTCTTCGCAATTTTCTGCAAGGAGGCAATACTGTCCATACTTTTGTTTCCGCTCACACGTCCCATTTTTCGTGGTGTAGTAGTCCAAAGCACATTTACAAAATCCTTCATCACACTTGGCATGTGGTACACAAGGAATAAATGCTCCGTGAAAATCCCCTTCCGAACATTGCTGACCTACTAGTGCAACACAACTTCTCCCTCCATCCAACGTTATAAATCCATTATTGCACATACAAAGTGACCCAGGCTTGTCTACCGCTTTGGATTCGCCACAGTAAGCATTTGGAATACAACTAGTGTCATTCGCCCCGTCACAGGGGGCCCCTACATAAGAAATACATTTATCTTCAGAGTAGTCATGGTACTGTTGATGGTTTGGACGTTTACAGGTGCATTCGCCATTCCTACAGACCAAATCCTTTTCACAAGAGGCTGTCCAAGACTCACACCGAGTTCCGTACTTTCCGAGGCAATGACCATCATGGGATTTTTGATAACCATCTCTACAAATGCATTCAGCTTTGGGAGTCAATCTCGGGTACAAGTAGCCAGGACTCCTACACACTGAATTAATCACACATTGCTCGTTCCTTTCGCAGTAAGAGCCAGCCAAGGCTATACATCTTCTTTTAGATCGATCATAAGAATGAACCGTTTCATTACAAGAGCAAACTCCAGTAACCGTGTTGCAAATAAGCTTAAAGTCTTCTCTACATTGAATGTCTTCATCACATTTCATGTCATACTCTCGTTTCTTCTCACACTCCTTCTTATCATTTTCAAAGTAGCCGTATCCACACTTACATTCCATTTTACGAGCCAACACATTTCCATTTAGAAAGCCAGCGTGTTGACACTCTGCATTATTCACACAAGGAGCTGAATCCGAACATGGAGATCCCACCAGACCCATACAGTTTCTTTCCAAGGTGTCGTAAGTGTGAGAGGTAGAGTTGCAAGTACATTTTCTCGTAGTCTGGTCACATATTAGGTTTAAATCTTCGCGACATTCTTCACTCAATGTACATTCCTCTCCGTAGTCCAGTTTGGGGAGGCAAGTTCTATTTTCTGGATTTTCAAAGAAGCCCGGCTTGCATTCACACTTTACATCATATTGATTGAAAATTCCGTAGCTAGGGCAGTACGCGTTCTTCGCACACATTTCGAAATCAAAGCATGAAGATCCAGTCAAACCAACGCAGAGACCGTGTTCCATGTCGTAGATGGAATTTGTTTCGTTGCATCCACAAATCCCCTGATTGCAAATTAAATGGAGGCTTGATCGACATGCAGGGTCTGATTCACACGCTTCTTGGTAGTCATGTTGCCTTTCACAGGTTCCATTAGCTGTGGCGTAAAAGCCAGACTCACAAGTGCAAAATCCATCTTCACAAGCGGAATTCGAAACGCATCGGAAACTCATGCGATCTCCTCTGAGCGTTCTTTCCTCTCCTGTGGCAACCTCAGCAATTAATATTCCCAGCCCAATTTCCGTAGCGCGGTAGATACACTTTTCTCCCGGAAGGACCCAGCAGGAGCTGCTCGCATCATCGAATTTCATTGCCTTGTCTAAAGCACACTGACAACTTCCTTCGACACATGTTAAATAAGCGCTGGAGTCACAGTCTGCAGCTTGGGTGCAAGGCTCTCCATAATTTACAAACTGTGGAAATACTGTTGTTCCAGAATCTTCCGCGTGAGTATTATAAATGAAAAGCGATGATAAACACAAAATGCCAATGCAAGATTTTAAAATCATTTTGCCTGTTTGAAAAACTTTTACTGCCAACTTTACTGGAAGAGCCGATCCGAGTGACTAAACTCTCAAGAGTTGCGATCGGGTGAATGGTGCTTATGTATCTACAACTTTTTTCAAGTAAAAAATCCCGATGAAGTTATCTTTTACGCTTGCAATTTTTTTCTCCTCAAGCTGTCAATGGATGGCAATGACCTGTACAGGTTACAGGTTAATGAGTTAGCTTACGATGTACCTTTAATACAAGTATCTTCCGTCCCCGTGAGAATCTTTCAATTATCATTTCACACCGGAAGTGTTTGGACCATGCACCGCACCGACGCAACATTCTCGAATCAGGTTTCATCTTTGTACTATCTTCTCGGGTGCTACTCTGGCAGAACTAAAAAGCGTTTCTAATGTTCTAGTACTCAATAATTTATATCAAGTAATAAAAAATGTATCTCTTTGAGAAAACATATTGCAAAGGGCAATGGGGAATTCTTGGTATTCTGTATTTACTCAACATCCTTCTTCAGTACACGTCAATCGTTCATTGTCTCTATGCACATTTTATGTAATTCCTTAATTGTTTTAATCTTTGTTGAATAATACAACTTTGTTCAGTAAAATTTTGTCATGTAGATTTCCTCCAAGAACCTTCGTGAGACAAAAGTGAATTTAAAAAATCGTTAATTACTACAAACATTGTTATGTCATTATTTGATGCGGATGCAGCGTTTTCTTCGAATTCCAGACGTCTGAATTCAGAGTTTACTTAAAAATGTACAATCCATTATGGTTCTGTGACCCATGGTGATATAAAGATAAAGATTACCTCACTTCATTAAAAAAAAAATATTCTATTTACTTCTAGATTTGAGCTGCTTCACTTGACACTTGACTGCAGGCAGAGCAAGAAAGCCAATTTTTTTAGATTTTTCACCGTGAGAAATTAGAATAGGAATAAAGTTGAAGTGTAGATTTTAGTACCGGGCAATACCTACGGTTCTTCCCTTTGTCCCAAATAAAACACTTTCTTATCATTATCACAGCATCCCACCAGATCGGTGCCTATTGCCTGAATTAATTGAGCAACTTTAATAAAACATGAAGGTGTCGCCTACTAATCAAGTCTAGTTTGCCTTACACCTTTAAACTCATAAGTAAACATTTGGTCACGATACCTGTGGCGCAGCGTGCCACATTCGTATTAATATAAACAGATAACATATAATCAGCCTGGCTCATAGGTATCATGATTGACAACTGACAATATCCTCTGTAATTAAGTCTAGAGTTGTAAATACGCTGACTTGAAGTGGAATGAATATTCTTCAGTAAATTAAGTCATCATTTAACCCTATACACTCAATCTATCTGTACTCATCAAATCCGACATGTCATAATTTTTTTAATAACTAACGTAAAAATCAAACGACTCTAACGGGATAGTTTGATATGATAAAAATGCATCAAACTGAACTGCAGTGGGAAATGTGTGAAGGTTGCATCCGATAAGCAAACTAAAATTATCGGGTAACTCATTCCGTTCAGATGTCCTTATTTAATTTTTACTTTGGAATCAAATGTAGCCCTGTAAGGGTAAGGGATCAAGGGAGTTTTATTTATTTTTTATTTGTTTAAAATCAAAGCTGATAAATATGCTTTCTAAAAGTGCTTCTCGTTCCTACAGCATTCTACCCTTTCATCATTTTCCACGCACGATGCGTCAATCTTTAATGAATAGAAGTCGATTCCTTACGTTATAACATCCAAATATGTTTTCAGGTGACAAGAGGAGCGTTGAAAAGCTACATGATTAACGTAACGTTCTTTTACAGCACAATTCAATAATGAAAATTAAAAGCGTAAAAAGGAAGGAGGAGGGGTGAAGGGAACCACAAACGAAGTTATTTCACCCCACTCCATACATTACAGCTCTTGTGTCAATAAAATACAAAAAGCATGTTTGCCTCTGCCCAAAATGAAACCTTTCCAGGTAGGAATCTGGCGTTTACACAAGTGACATATGATAAACTCACTTTATTTTTAGTTCTTTGAAATGATCTCTACTCACATCTACGAAGATTAAGTGGGTTTTCTTAAATGTAAAAAAGATGTTCAGAAGGAACAGAGGGACTTTTTTAAGCACGTTTTTATTGAGGTATGTGTGATGAGTACTTCTTCGAATTCCCTTCTAACAGGCTCAATATTACTTGTACTTGTCTACTCTCGTCTTCCCATCTTGACAGGATAATATAGCCTGCGCAACACCAAAGGTTTGAGGAAACCAAACAAGGTACAAAAGTAAACGAACGAACGAGATTTAACATCTTTAGAGTCAGTGATGTGATGTAAAGTACTTAACGTGAGCTTTTGTATTTGAAATGTGCTGCCGGAATTTTTTATGTACAAACATACATACATCCTTCAAATTCATAAATAATGTAACCCTTTTTTCTTAGAATTATTTAAAAAATAATTTCCAATGAGTGCTTATAAAATATATATAAGTATTTTTGGAGCCAGCAGTCTGACTCCTTGGATAATGTACCTAAAAAACGTTCTGACAACGCAAGCCTTAGAAACACTTTACACCCAAGCAATTAACTACAGTAGAACTCGAAACAAATGAATTCTTAAGATCTTACCTCGATTATTGACGACAGCATAGGGCGATTCATCAAAATAAAATTGTTCAGGCTTGTTCCCAGGTTGGAGGTTAAACTGCTTTGGTATGACGGGGTTGTTGGGATGGGCAATTGTGGTTGAATGTGTCGGACCCTGGCTATATCGGAAAAAGTACGAATCTCCAATTCCGATCAGAGCTCCTAAAATTAGTAAAAATGTATAAACTGATTAACATTTAATTTCAAAACCATTATTTCATATCCTCCTTAAACTCTTGAAAAATTGCTTACCCCCTAAGACCAAAGAAAGTTTAGGGAGAGATAAATCATTATAAAAATGAGATCAACCAAAGTACCAAGTACAAACTACGCTTGATTCTCAGGAGTGAAGTGTGAATATAAGAAAAAGGCTGTAATGTGAGGTGTCTCGATATGATTATAAATGCTTTTTCTCTCTCGTAATCTTGTCACGATCTGATATGTCCGACTGCATGCAGACCTCTCTCTAAGCAGTTAATATTTTTCATCTGAAAAATGAATCACCACTGACCATTCCTATTTTGTTGGACGACCTCTTCTAACAAGATCCCTGAACTTAAAAGATTACTTTATTTTCTTCGGTTTACGACACCATAAAATAGACGTTATTTCAGCTTACTACATTATACAAACGAATATAGAAATGTTGTAATGTAATTTTTTCTGCAACTTTCTTTTTCAGTTGGTAACCATTAAATCACTCGCGCATGATAAATGACGTCTTTAAAACAGACGTTTCGCATACTCACGCAATTTTCGCGATAAAATGTGTTTTTTTATTTTACTAAATAAAAAAAATTAGTTCAGTTATTTGACTCCATCATTCCAAGGTCAGGTTTTGCATAAGACAAAAAAAATATATTTAAAATTTAAAAAAAAACTCCTATCACAAGCTTACAGTGTGTACTGGACGAGGACACCTTCGAAGAGCTTCTTTCAACTCATAAATCTCTTTTTAATTGCGTGTCGCGACATTTTTAAGACGTGGACAAAATACTTTTGCAAGGATTGTGAGCAAATCAAAATTGTTTGTAATATTAAAGATGTTACGAAAGCTCATATAAAGTTATGTAAAAAGACCCCAACTCGAGACAAATAAAATAGCATTTTTTCAAAATATTTGTTCAGGTTGAATAGTTTTATCGTAAAAATCGAAGTGAATGTCCTTTAATGTAATAAAATGTACATTAACAAAAATTCTCTTGAACTTCATGGTAAAAAGGCAATACCTAAATAGATTGGCTTTGGTAGTTAACCTATTTGAAGTCTTTGGTAAAACCAAGAACCAAGCAATTAACGTCTGAAAACATCCTTGGATAAGTGCAAGAGTTTATCAAAGGAAGAATCTTTTGTAAAGATATTCCACTAAAAAATTTCATTAGGATCCCCAAAGACCATATTTCTGTACTGATTCAAAGATAAGGGATCAACAGGATGGCCAGTAAGAAACCAACCTGTTTCATGTTTTCTTCCCTTTTTGAGGTGACGCAAGGTCAACTTAAAATAGATGCATTGTATCCCGTGTGCACTCCAAAATCCCTAAAAGTCTATAGGTTATCTGTTCTAAAATAAATTTTTTATCTCCCAGCAAGCTACTTTAGGAATGATAAATTGAAGCACATAATAAATTGTGATTTAGACTAGGGCATTATAAAAAAAAGTATGTAAAACTTTTTATGTTTTTGCGGCCGTGTCGTTGTAAGTTCAGAAAAGAATGGTGGGTGGGTTCTCACAAAAACTTTGTAGTTTGAATGTTTGATAAAGAAATATTTTCAAATTGTTAGTAATCTTCACCCTCACCTTGTTGCAGGGAAGTAGGTCCTTTAATGTGCCTACCGTCAATAGAAGTTTCCTCACTGATTGGATGCAGTACCACCTCGTTAGTGAGAGTTTCCACAAAGGCGTGCTGAGGACCAATCTTGTGACCATGGAGAACTATGTCTGGTGGCTTGACACAGTCCTTTCCTGTTCCCAGCATGGTAACTCCTGGAATATAAATTGCAGTTTGATTACTAATAGATTTAGTTGCTTATTATACTTAGATATCATTTAAATGTTATAACTTTGATTTGCAAATTCGATGACAAAATTATCTACTTGTGTACAGAGTACCAATTGTCATTCAAAATAACTATCCGGCTTCAAATTACAGCAGAAACGTTTTTGTTGAGACGGAAATATTTGTTCAGGCTTTGTTTTCGTGCTTGAACTTTACAAAATCCATTTTCATGTTCATGTAAATTTTGGTTCATTTAACTTTACCGTTACTTTGACTTGACTTTGAGTTAAAACCGTTGCGAAACATTACATTGTATCGAGCTTCTTGGACTTTTTTGGTTGCGACAGTTACTATTAAGGAAACTGGGAAGAAGATGCTTTCCGCAACTCATGCGTCTACTACAATTACTTATACGTTGGCATCTTTACTTCGGGCACATGTTATAATGATATGTGTTACTTTGACTTGACTTTGAGTTACAACCGTTGCGAAACATTACATTGTATCGAGCTTCTTGGACTTTTTTGGTTGCTACAGTTACTCTTAAGGAAACTGGGAAGAGGATGCTTTCCGCAACTCATGCGTCTACTACAATTACTTACGTTGGCATCTTTACTTCGGGCACATGTTATAATGATACGGTTGAAGCGAGACGGACTGACATTGCCGCAAGGAATACAGCTAATTACAGGTTTCTAATTAATTTATACTAGAGTCTTCTTCTTTTGTTCTCATGTGCCAACCTTACGAAAAAATTCAGAAAAAAGGTGTAGCACTGAACAAAACAATCTAGTCAATTACGAATAGACTGACTTCTGTCACATAAATTCAATATAGAGATTTATAAAGAACACTATAAGTATGCCATACAATACTAAACTACCTACGTAAACTTCATGGATGTTTGCTTGATGTACCTTGTTAGGAAAAGGAAACTTCATTGTTCTTTTGATTATGAACTACCGTTAAAAGTCATGATACACTTGTTTGCGTAGCTTTTGTGGGCACAAACTACAACTTCCATTACATTACTTGGCAAAATGTAATTAAAATTCAAATTTTTGTCGAATATGGTTTTTAAGAGAGCATTATCATTTATGAATCTGTATTCTTCCAAGTAGTATTTTTTCCTTTTTAGCTTACTTCGCAAATTATGGATGAAACGATGAAAGGATATAGTTATGAACTTAATTTAACCTGCTGACATCTCCTTTAAGCGATAAGACTAAATATGTAGGTTTACTTTACCATGAAGGTGTAAAGACTGAAACGTGTAATAAACCTAGATTATCCATGCCTATAGATACTCCATACTTCCAATTTGCAGAAATGACCTGAAATCATGCATTCATCCAACTAGAAGCTATGCATGCAAATCCTATTCATCATTTTTCATCCTGATACTCATGCCAAAAAATAAAGTACTCTTCCTCTAATTCATAATTTCCAGTTTGAGGAACCTAATTCTTGGAGTGGACATATTGGTGCCACCCAAGCACAAACATTTTGCTACGTATGAACCATTATGTTCATTTAATTAGTGCATGCAACCAGCATCATAGATAGAACTCAGCCTGTTCAACCTCTACCAACATTTTTCGTCTGAACAAAAGCTAACGTAATCTGGGAATAAATTGGGATCCCATTCAATCATTCAATGGGTTCACTATAGGCAGCATAAAAATCTGGCATAATATTTTTGCTTACCGTACCATCATAANTAATCTGGCAATAAATTGGGATCCCATTCAATCATTCAATGGGTTCACTATAGGCAGCATAAAAATCTGGCATAATATTTTTGCTTACCGTACCATCATAATGACGTTGACATGCCCAAACTTTTTCGCTATTGTAAATATCGCTCAAACACAAATCCTATAAAAATCACTGGGGTAATAAATAATACGAAATAAATGCCTCCTCTCTTTCAATAAGATATAAAGTGGATAGTGGGGAATGAATTAACTTCATTAATTTCCATGAATAATCAGAGTACAAGAGTGAAAAACAATTTTATGACTTTTAAAATCACTTATTAACTTAGGTAAGCACAACCCATAAACATTTTTTTAATGCACATGCGCAGTTGAACTTTATAATCTAGTCTTTTATCCAAATTATTCACCAAGCTTATGTAATTCGGTGATCGAACTGCCATTCACTTTCCTGTAATTTTACACTTATACGGGTTTTATGTTTGCGCACCGACAACTACTCACGATAAACTGGAGTGTTACAACACAAGCAAAACAAATTCACTCCCAGCACCACCACCATCATCTCCAGCTTAACTGTATTCCCAATTAATATGCTTCTTTGAGTTTATGCTTAAGTATAATATCTTCCAGGAGACCAGTTTCTCGTGTGCGACTCTGTCTACGCGATTATCAAAACTGGCAAGGGGAAAAGTTGACACTGCTCAAAAAGGAAGAAGTCGAGTATGGTAACAAAGACAGTTGATGCTTTAGGGAAGATGTTGATGATGATCATGAGTATCATGATGGTACTGTTATTTTGACTAGGATGAGACCTCAAACGAGACAAAACTGAATGTTTTTACCAACCAAGGAGTTTTTTTATGTCGACATAAACTGCACATTTTGGAGAGTTGCAGTTGGAGCAGAACTAATATAGTAGTGATATTGAAACCCAAGGAGGAGTAACTTCTAGTAGTCACATTTCAATTGGCAAGTGGAAGGAAGTAATTTCTGCATAAATACGAGTTGATTTTTTTCTCTCTTTCATATTATCCCATGACCATGCTTGGATACCTTAAGTTTCATTCAATTTAGAGATGTAATGGGATGTCGTGTCGTCGCCAACAGTATGTAAACATTTGAAGCAAATGACTCTCTAAGTTCATGTATGGGTGTACAAAGACTCTGTGAATAAAGCCAACGATTCATTCAATTTCAATAATTTATTTTCCGAGTAGGTACATTACACCAGCGGAGCATAAGACGCAAGAGCAGAAGAAAAGACGGAGAGTCTTGAGAAAACCAAAAACCAACGGATGAAGATGAGAAGGTACATAAAAAATAACTCTTCTTGGTAGGTTAAAAGAAGAATGCGCTTTAAACTAAAGTGTACAATGTACACTACACATTTAGAGGTAATTCAATAAATAGTAAAAATAGGAACGTACATTCAGTTAACCTCTTCTCTATGCTCCTGTTTCCAAGTACGAGAAGCAAGTGTATAAACTGAAAATGAAGGAAACTTCATTCAAAGTGAAAAAATACTCAAGTTCCATGTTTACAACAGAAATCATAGACTGTAAGTAAGTGTGTAGAGGTTTTTCCAAAATGTGGATGATGTTGATGATGATCGTGGTGGTTCGAATGTTCCATGTTGGTAAAATGAATCCTTCTAAATTTAACTCTTTTTCGAATGAGACTCAAAAAACGTATAGGATGCGGGAACATTATCGGGAGTTTCGGGGTAAGTTATATGTGCCTCCTAGAAACAATCAGGAAATGAGAGTTTTTACTAACCATCAAATCCAGATAATTTTGTTTAGTTATGCTAGTTCTGGTTTCTCGGGGTTTCTCCGTTTATCACCGAATCTATAGACAGGAACTGGAAGAGACCTTTGATTTTTTTAAACAAAAACATACTACACACGCAACTAGACTGTATGGAGGAAGGATGTACTGTAGTGTCAGACAGAGTGGCATCATCATTTATTATTATAACGTGTAGGCAGTCATAAGCATTTTAACATTTAAGATATAAGCTAAACGATTGCATATGCAGTTAGTTGATACATAATCTGTAAGATAAGCTAAGGAAATGTTCCGACTACTAGG
This sequence comes from Lepidocyrtinus dapeste, assembly GCA_036850885.1. Classification (NCBI taxonomy): domain Eukaryota; kingdom Metazoa; phylum Arthropoda; class Collembola; order Entomobryomorpha; family Entomobryidae; genus Lepidocyrtinus; species Lepidocyrtinus dapeste. The sequence continues at coordinate 3,542 of JAANSQ010000695.1, read as the reverse complement.
CTTTAATGAATGTAAAGAGATACAGAGGTTGATAATATGGAATACGAATACTCATTCTATGCTATCATTAAACTCAACCTGTAATAGTTTTTTTTTATCTTTATTTCTGTATTTTTGAATATCTCCAAGTGTTATCTAGGTACATGTGTATCTGTTAATACGGACTTTATATCTAGGGTTTAATGGTTTGTTTATTGTATCAAATTTCATGCTTTCTATTTTTTCCGAGATTTTCATGAACTCTGGCAGTAGCATTTCCTCTTGTGCGTTCCTCCACCTCCACCTTAAACTTGAACGCTAGCTTCATGGCTTCAAGAAGTTTCTGTAAGAGTGACTTTTTTATATAACACATTGCACCCAACGCTAGTTTGACTAGGGCACGCACCAAAAAATCCTAAACTTTTTGTTTCCTTCACGCGCTGACTACTCATGGGAGTCAGAAGTGTAAAATCGCAAAGAAAGAGGAGACACTACTTTTTAAAATCATTTCGGTGGAAACGGAAGGCTTAAGAAAATATATGGATGCTGTTGTATCCCACCGCATGCACATATTTTACGTGGGATTATCTATGGAACGTTGGTGTACAAAGAGCGACTGAAGGGCTGAGATGTCACGCTTCAATGATGCAAATCACATAAACTTGGAGACGAAGACTGATTAACCAAGATTTCACTTTTACATGGAATCAGAGTAAAAAAAAATAATGTATAATGAATAGCATTAATTCAGTTTACGTGGGATTATCTATGGAACGTTGGTGTACAAAGAGCGACTGAAGGGCTGAAATGCCACGCTTCAATGATGCAAATCACATAAACTTGGAGATGAAGACTGAGTAACCAAGATTTCACTTTTACATGGAATCAGAGTAAAAAAAATGTATAATGAATAGCATTAATTCATCGGTGAATTCGTGATGAAAATATTTGATGAAATGAGCCCTCTAATTAACATATTCTTTGCAATCGATTGTTATTTACCAAATTAATTCTTGGATTTGAAATATAAACTACTGAATCAGAGCTTTCAAAGTTTACGAGAGTAATTTAATGTGGAATCAGAGTAAAAAAAAATAATGTATAATGAATAGCATTAATTCAGCGGTGAATTCGTGATGAAAATATTTGATGAAATGAGCCCTCAAATTGACGTATTCTTTGCAATCGATTGCTATTTACCAAATTAATTGCGTGCCCCAGACGTCATGACGTAATGCTTTGTTTCTTGGATTTGAAATAAAAACTACTGAATCAGAGCTTTCAAAGTTTACGAGAGTAATTTAATGTAGAGGTCGCTTTGAATTTATGTTTACGAAAAATAATCAATGCAGTAACAGTATGTTTTTTAAGTTGACAATATTTAGAGACCTGTCGTTGCCACTTACATATTTTACGACGATAAAAGAGAAGAGGAATAACATTTAAGTACTTCCCCCAATTGTATGCATATATGAACATAGTCAACGCCACAATCTGTGTTATAATTTTAATCGGTGATATCGCAGTAGCAGATTTCATTGTTGCTGATGATTTATGTAATCTGACGAAAGAAATAAAACTACTAAAAATACTCAGTTTCGAATATTTCTCACCAACTTGACTGAGTGATTTGGCAAAAATGGATGAAAGATTACTTGAATTGCGATCTTGTATTATTTTCTCACAAAAACTGGACTATATAATGAAGCTGTTTGACCATGACTTCAGCCACCAATTTACTATGACCGACTGCATCTGCTATTTTGGTACACCTTATCAGAGAGCATCTGTCTCAAGTTTTAATACCTTCAAAGCCAACAAACATTGGAACGGATCTATTAAAACATAATAGGATAAACATTCAGTGTAAAATAACAACATTGAAGTTTATGAAAATAAATACAGTGAACTAAATTTTTACGACTGGTTCCTAAAACTAATTTCATCTAGAGTTCCTCATTTCATCTTCCAAGGAAGGAAGTGATACGAGGGGAACCCATCAAAGTAAAGTCGACCTCCTTTGGCTAATGTGTCCCGCATGCTTCATCTGTATTTACTCGTATAAATTTGCATTTGTCGACACCATCCCTTTCTAGTATTCTCCTTAGAAGGATTTTAAATTGTATCGTTTACAATTTGAAGGCCTAGAAGGCCAGAGTCTCATCTGGTTTCTGTGTTTTACGAGAAGAAAATTATGTACTTTTACAGACTCTCTGTTTCCCTACAGTTTGGATAATTAGTTTCATTCATTTTGTATTTCTCAGATTTTTATTTAGTTCTAGGTTCACCTACTTTCCTTTCAACTTTGCCGACACAGACACCTACTTGATCTTATAATTTAATGCTCAGAGGCTTTCTTCCCAAAAATTAAGTGTATATCCTGCCGCGCGACTCACTTTGTAACTTGTTCAAAGCTCAACGTAAACCATTCAAGGAAGTTATTTGTTTACCGAAATCATTTCCCTTATTGGCATCGAAAAAAACTTGTAAATTAATATCCTATTACGAACTAATGAAAGCATTACACGAACTACAAGGAAAAGGAAGCCAAGGCAGGTGTTGCTGTTTTGACGAATGGTTGAACCAAAGAGTTTCTTCATTTTTTCCTACTTTTCATAATTTATTTCGCTTCTAAACAAAAAGTCGAACTGGTTAGTTGAAAGAAAGCGGTAAAAAGAGAGAGATTGCATTTGCTCAAACCTTTCAACTCATTTGAAGCTCGTGATTAATGTAAAACCCTTGTCAGAACGACTCAAGCAAGTTGTTCTTTTCTCCACGGCCAAATGAATTTTATTCGTAGTGATTGACATGTAATTTTGCCCGCTGACCTAGACTGACATTCCATATCAATTAATTATAATTTAAACAAAGCCAAAAACGCATTTGTTTTGACATGACGTGATTTAACTGTGCGCAGAGACCCAGTTCCTTGGCATTTTCTTTAATTGCACATTTCAGCAAAGCTCCAAGAAAAAAATCTTGAAGAGATACATAAATACATTAATTCTCAAAGCTGCGGCATGTTTTGTGGTCAACCTAAAAAATACTTTTACTCAACGAGCATCCCACTCGCACTAATCTTGACTTTTACAGTTGTGGAGGGTACACAGTACACAGGAAGGGTTGCGCTAAATATTGCATGCTGTTTGCATGTTCCAGTTTTCACAGAGTTAATATTTGTCCTTACAAAATAGATTTTTTACATGAATAAGCTACACAAGGAATTTATTGTATTAACATGACTCAAATTTTTTTAGGCTCCTCCAACCACAAACAGTTAATTTTTGAAATGAATAGACAACCTTGGTCAACTTTAAAGAGGAATGTAGACAAGTTTATGTTTGTTTTTGATCCTGTAACTCGTACCTACTTATTTCCATTGTTAATTACTACAAAAAGGAAGAAAAGGGGCGAGACCGAGTTTACTCGGAGGAATGAAAATGAAATAAATCCTGTCTTGCAGGGTGGTCTTACACCTATTACAACGAATTATACGGATACAATGAAGGGATGCAAATGATGAGCTCTCAAAGTCTCGATTCTCCCCTTTTACTGTACAAACT